>CM076582.1:1542853486-1543147757 GCA_034641835.2 Pinus albicaulis | reverse complement strand
ATATATAGAGAAAAGAAAGTCTTCAAACATCCTAAACACTATTCATCTTCAGAGGACTCTACCGAAGCAAGGTCCTTAGCACTGAAACTAGGTAACTTTGACTGAAAGAGACACGAGAGATGCTTCTGAATGACCCAAGTGAATATTATGCTTTTGGATCTAGAATTGGATCAATTGCAATTCCTTCTGGATATCTTGGAAACGAGGGTATGACTTAGCTGAGTTGGTTGACACAGTCATAATGGCTTTAGCCATCAAATTATTCAGGAGCCAATAAAAAAGAACTATCTGCTTGTACTAGGTGGTATGACTATGAGTATGCCCCAGATCCAGAGCTAAGAGTTGCCAATTCACCACCTACACTTCAACCTCCACGCGATGGTTGAGCTCCGACTCTCAAGACGCGATCAACTTACACACCTGGGCTGGAGTACCAACTATATAAATTTGCACTGCTTCCTGTATGACCTTTACATCCGTCCTTCTACCCTTTTTTTTTTCAGAGGCACAACAGAGGGGGAGCCTCTACCACCTTTCATTTATTTCGTCCTGTTCTGACGCCGATCGTCATTTCCTTATGAGCTGGCACTAGGGGCTGAACACACCATCTTTCATGTTATAAATTTAACTAAACACTGGACAAGCCCACAGTAAGGAGACGACGAGGGTCAATTCCAAAAGGTCGACCCGCAGCCACAGAACACCCTCTGATTTCTCATACCTAAGACAATTACATAAAAGAGAGACAAGAGAAATTGACTATTAGGAGAGATCCAAGTCCGAAAACTGAGATGAAACCTTGGAGACTTCCAACATCGAGGGATGTTGCAGCATATCACCATAGTCACAAAAGAACCATAACACAGAGCGATACTCAATAATTTAAGTCTTTTCATGACCCGAACAATAGAAATGGGCTCCCTGAGCTTCAAGATTATATATTTCACCATAGACTCATCATAAAACAAATGCAAAGCGAAAGCTTTCAAAGCGAAAGTAAGAAAGCACCTAACCCTTACATAACCCTCCCTCTCCGCACAACATTCGTTATCAAATTTGCAGGGAGACCAACCATGAACACACATACCCATTTTAGATAAAAGTATGCCAAAGAAGATGGAAATAGACAAAGAAACATCACACATATAACATACATAAACGCCCAGAATTGTCAAGGTTTCCAAATTACGATCCATGAACTAGCCAACTTTCCCATTTCTGAAAACAAGATTGCCATCACAAATAGAGAAATTAATAACAACATAAACTTTCCACGGATCCGAACAGTCATTTCTGAACCGTCCATCATTCCTATAATACCAACATCTTGATAGCCACCCCTACTTTGTTCCATTCGAACAAGCCACAAACTCTGAGGTAAAGGCATAACATTAGGGGAATTTTGAGGTCTAAAATGGGCCTCCTAAGAAAAATGTACAAAAAAATTAAACTTTATAAGAACCAATAGGATACAAGATGATGATGTCAACCATGGGGGATGATTCACCTTTTTTTAAGTAAAAGGGTAAAAATATTAAAAAATAATAAAATAATAAAACTACTTTTTCAACTTATGTGTTCAACTTATGTCCCAAAGTTTTTACTCAAATTTCGAGTGGGAGTACTCGTTGGATGCAAAATTTAATTCCTCATCCAAGGAGTATCCATGTTCCATGCTTTCGATGGACCCTGCTAAACGAAAAATGAGAAATACTTAAAAAAAAATGTGATTGCAATCACATTTTTCATGTATTTCTCTTTTTTCGTGTAGCAAGACCCATTGAAAGTATGCAACATGAGTACTCCTTGGATGTGGAATTAAATTTTGCATCCAATGAGTATTCACTAAAATGCATGTGAGAAGACAAAATTAAAAATAAGGTTGGAAAATACAAGATTTCCTCTAAGGTGGATTGTAATCAAATCTTGTTTATTGTTTCACTTTATTATTTTATAATTTCTTCCTTAATTTGCCATTTGAAACTCAAAATTCCCCTAATGAAAGCACTACATACCCACATACCAGTGCCATGAACAAAAAGGGTGGTAAGCCGTCCCGAGGATCACAATGTTCCGACTTGGCTTGATGACCAACATTGAACTTGACACCAAAGACCTCTAATGCCATCACCACCTTCAACCACAGCAATTTCATTAAACAATTTGCTTATCACAACGGTGATTCTTCTCTTTCATGACACCTTTCTTGCGCATTACACGTAAAGAGATAATGTTAAATGGCCTGTTAAGTTCACACCTAAAAATAAATAAATGAGATTCTCATATGACCAAGTTTGACTCAGTTATAAGGTGTTGAGTTTAATGTATTTGATTTAGATTAAATAAAATATATGAGGAAAAAGGATTCTCATATCCTAACTCTAATTTAGCTAAATAATTCTTTAATCATATAAATATGTCTCTCCCTCTAAAGCAAAACAAATATTACTTAGTTTAATATAAATACATTTTTTTCCAAATTTGTTTTCATAATTTAATAATATTTTGTCACACATTTATTATTTTACGTGATTAATTAATAACAATTTTAATTTAATAAGATTTTTTGGAAAGGTATTGTTTATTTTGTTTTGTTTTTAGAAAAATTCAATTATAAATTTTTTAATCTAATAATTTTCAACTTATTATAAAACAATTCAAATCACTAAATTTATATTAAAAAGGAATTGACATTTCAACTAAATGATAAAGAAAATAAGATTTATTTCAACCAACTTAAATAATAAAGAAGATTAAACAATATTTAATCTTGTAAACGAGTCACTACTTATAACGCATATCTATCTAGTTTAATCATATCAATATAATTATGAGGAGTTTCTGCAGTGCATTATATTATATATCATTTTTAGGATTCAACTATGTTAAGTAAGTCATTCATCTATGACCATTTTCATGAGAGGTAGTCGTAACTAATTAATTTCTCATGATTTTTGAATAATCCACTTAGCACTCATTACATCAGGTGATGCTCACAGGAGTGAAGAAGTGAGATTGAAACTAGTGAAATGAATCACATAGCATCAATCATCGCTTCCGGGGCTTGCATCCGGTAACCAGGACTTCCCGGGAGGTCACCCATCCCAGAACTCCTCTGGCTCAAGCGTGCTTAACTGTGGAGTTTTCCCCACAATCAAGCCCACTTAGCTTGCTACCCCATTTGCAAAACCTTAGCAGGTATTGTGCCTAATGAATCATTCAAGAAGAGATCCCTTTACTCTTTGTATTTTAAATATGAGGGGTTTCCGCAGTGCATTATATTATATATCATTTTTGGGATTCAACTGCGTTAAGTAAATCATTCATCTATGATCATTTTCATGAGAGGTGGTCGTAACTGACTAATTTCTCATGATTTTTGAATAATCCACTTAGCACTCATTGCATCAGGTGATGCTCACATGAGTGAAGAAGTGGGATTGAAACTAGTGAAATGAATCACATAGCATCAATCATCACTTCTCGGGCTTGCACCCGGTAACCAAGACTTCCCGGGAGGTCACCCATCCCAGAACTCCTCTGGCTCAAGCGCGCATAACTGTGGATTTTTCCCCACAATCAAGCCCACTTAGCTTGCTACCCCATTTGCAAAACCTTAGCAAGTATTGTGCCTCATGAATCATTCAAGAAGAGATCCATTTACTCTTTTTATTTTAAGTATGAGGGGTTTCCGCAGTGCATTGAATTATATATCATTTTTGGGATTCAACTGCGTTAAGTAAGTCATTCATCTATGACCATTTTCATGAGCGATAGTCGTAACTGACTAATTTCTCATGATTTTTGAATAATACACTTAGCACTCATTGCATCAGGTGATGCTCACAGGGGTGAAGAAGTGGGATTGAAACTAGTGAAATGAATCACATAGTATCAATCATCACTTCCGGGGCTTACACTCGGTAACCAGGACTTCCCGGGAGGTCACCCATCCCAGAACTCCTTTGGCTCAAGCACGCTTAACTGTGAAGTTTTCCCCACAATCAAGCCCACTTAGCTTGCTACCCCATTTGCAAAACCTTAGCAAGTATTGTGCCTCATGAATCATTCAAGAAGAGATCCCTTTACTCTTTGTATTTTAAGTATGAGGGGTTTCCGCAGTGCATTATATTATATATCATTTTCAGGGAAAATTTTAAGAATATAATATGTATATATATTTTTTTGGCGAATTTCTCATGAGATTATATTATCTTGTAAAATCATGGCGAATCACCAGTACAAATGGCGAATCACTACTACAAAATGGTGAATCGTTGTCTAGTGAAGTTCGGGGTGTTGGTTCCAATGAAGATATGGTAGTTGAACCAAGAGGAGAAGAAAGAGAACCACCGAGACCAAGCATGGCACATGGTGACTCATGAGGGAAGTAGTTCTCATGCAGTTTGGAAAACACGTTCTTCTAGTTCTGCTAAGCGTAGTGTTGTTGCTCATGCTACTACTAGCACTGATATTGAGGTTGGAGAGGAGTTTGAGGAGAAATGAACAACAACGGGAAGAAAAGAAAACATGTTATTAAAAAAGTGTTGATAAACATTGGATCCGATCTAGGTGCCATGGTACCATAACAATATCGCAAAATACTTCAAATGTTCAACTATGGAAACATAATTTACATTACAACACCATCACGACTCTTACACAACCATATTTATGGAAATGATTTGATGCTGGGAATCTCTTAAAGGAAGACCTAGCATGGTAACTATAATAAGGTGAACTGCTTCTCACTTCTTCAAAATATTATTCCTTCTCGTGCCTTCAAAATCTGGATATTGAAAGGAATATGTGCCAGTTGCAGCCACCCTACTGAATCTGTTAAAATTATAACCATCAACATGAAGAGAACCATTAGAAAAACTCGATTCGAAATTCCCCATGTCATGCCCATGCCATGCCATGAATCTGTTTGTAGCAAAATCCCACAAGTAGTAGCAGTGGCACCCTGTATTTACCTGATAGCTCCATTGATTGGAGAGGAGGTCCACTCTAGAACTTGCCAATGCTCTCCTAGTATTGTTGTACAAATGATGTCTTGTTTTAAATTTGTACAAGGAGAGATACATTTTCAGTATATGCATCTTTTCAAATCTGGTAGTTATAACTTATAAGTCCAAATAAAATATAACCCAAAGAACCATCTTGTTCTATAGGCATGACAAATCTGGCCAGCTATCAATTACTGGTAAGTTTTTCGTGGATATGATGAAGTTAATTATGACTGAAATAGTTTTCACCCTGGATGAACCTTGACCTAATCTTACTTTCAATCATGAAATGTGGCCAGAATGGACAAGATAAAGGGATGAATTGGCTCTGGATTATAAAAAAATATAAGCATTGAACTGTGTATTAAACTCAATCCCAGTTCAGTGCCACACACAATTCACAACAGTAATAAACACCTGCACAACAAGGAAACCTATTTTGGTTAAGTTGTGCGTGAATTAAGTAATCAGTGGGTTGTAAATTTATTTTTTGATTGCCTCAAAGAGAACATAACTGGTGGTAAGAGAACATAACTAATTATTAGATAGATGGCCAAAAATAAAGTGCATAAGGGTTAAAGTTAAGTGTTTTCTCATAGGAAGTCTGTGTAGACTTTAACAGTAATACACCAATTGAATCCAATTTAATATCTGACTTGCATTAAAGATGAAGCATGTAATAAAACATGCCATATAGACACAATCTTCAGTGACAAAATGAAAATTACTCAATGTTATTCCACTTCATATAATTCTTGGAGGTATCTTCACACTCTCGTAGGTTGTTTGTATATCCTCCTTTGATAGCTACTACTTTTTGTGGTTACAATTCTTCATCTGCAGATGCCTAATTAAAGGTTAAAATACACTACAATTCTCAATACAATAACCAGACAACAAAGCCTCATGACTACCTTTAAATGATAGAAGAGATTCAACGAAGTTATTGTCAATCATTCATCCATGATGTACCGCATTGTTCTACATCTATTCCTTTGTCATCATCTCTTTGATAGAACAATCTCAAAACAGGCTACCCTGCATATACTGTTTCACATTTGTGCTGCAAAAATTCCCTATTATATACACTAAAGGGAATGTTAAACTCAACTTGATTCTTGTTTTGAAGGCTATGCTACAGAACAACAGCTCATATGCGTGCTGATATCGAGAGAGTGAGATTCTAGCTGTGATATGACTTGTCACCAAATCTGGCTGGTGGATCTCCTGATGTCTTTGCTGAATACCCAACAGGTTTATTATTTGTCTGCAACTTTGTTCTTGGTGATTTGGGGGATAACAACTGCTTCTTTGCAAGGGATTGGTGAAATGTTTCCACAGGGATAGATGTATCTCATGTTTGGAACAAATTGATAAAGCCAATATAAGATAGAGATCTAGTACTTCTCTGTGAATCAAATTCTCCTACAGTTCAGGAAGGTAAAGAGCATCACTGAACATTGCTTTTAATATCAGCTATAAATTAAGGTAAAGGTCACAAGTCTATGCCACATTTAGTGTCATTAAATGGACATGTGCTAGTGCATATAGAAGGGGAAGCATATCTAAAAGCACTGGGATTCCTCTTGAGATGGGGAGGCTATGCTGAGTCCCTATATTACTAGTATAGTCCCTTATTGTTGTTAGTGTAACCCCTTATTGTTATTATTGTACCCTTGTAACCCCCATTTTATTATTATTGTGCCCTTAAATTATTATTGCTAGGTCGGCTAGGATTACATTGTAGCCCACTAGGGTTACATTGACTAACCTGGACTCCTATATATAGAAAGGAGTTTGTAATTGGATCATCCAAAAATTGTTCATTTATGTAATGTATTGGAGGTTATACATAAGTGTCTTATTTCTAAGGCGTTGATATCTCTTTTCTTCTATTTTTGGAGTTGGTTACACAACATTTGGTATCAGAGCTTTGGATTCTAGGGTTTCGCTGCTCCAAACAGGTCATCGTGGCATTTTCGCTATAACTTTTTTCTACGAAATTTCAGAAGCTGAAATTTTTAGGGTGCGAAGCGGAAATCCTGAGGAATATTGTCTAAAAATTTCAGATCTTGGTTCGCAATATTTTCGGAGATATGATCTGTGGAAGTTAGGTCTTTGTTCAGGCTCCTAAACAGGTCATCGTGGCATTTGCGCTATAACTATTTTTATACGAAGGTTCAGAATCTGAAATTTTTAGGGTGCAAAGCTGAAATCCTGAGGACACTCGTCTAAAAATTTTAGAGCTTGGTTCGCAATATTTTTGGAGATATGATCTGTGGAAGGTAGTGCTTTTTCAGGATCCCGAATTTCATCTCAAAGAGGTGATCGTGGGAAAATTTCAATAACTCTCTCTTTGAGCATCCGATTGGAGTGCCGTAAAAAGTGGTCACAAGTACATGGACTGAAGTTTTTTGGATATCAATTTTAGAGGCAAAGGACAAAACAGTGACACGTGGCAATTCATACAAGTTCGCTCTACTGAACCAGTCCATAATTAGGTCATTGTGGGAGATTGGACATAACTTTGTCTTGGGGAATCCAAATCAGGTCAGACCTGTGGCATTCAAAATATAATTCAGAGGGCTACTTCAGTGCTGAATTTTAGATATTTAAGAACCTCAATCACAGAGATAATCCAATTTCAATATCGAGCTTTTCAAAAGAAAGAAAAAGGTGTGTGTTTTTTCCCAAATTTCATAATTCTTGTTTGAAGAATCAATTTGAATTGATTCCAAGGGCATATTGTAGAATAGATATCAGTATTGGGTTCTAAATAATGGCTCCAAAAAATAATTCAACACCCATTAAGCCTTTAGAAGGCTCTACTATGACTCATGAAGACGAAGAATGGCAACATGAAATGGAAGTTTTGAAGAAAGGCGTGGAAACTAAGATGGACGGTTTGAAGAAAGGTGTGGAAGCTAAGATGAATGGTTTGGAAGCTAAGATGGATGACATGGAAGCTAAGATCGATGAAAAAATGAAATACAACATGGAAAACATGAAGAAGGATCTAAAAGTAGGCATCGAAGGTTTGGCAAGGTTGATACAAGAAATGTTTCCTAATGGTGAAAAGATAGTAGAGGAAACTCATGATGAGAACAAAATAAATGTTAATCGTGACTTCATAAACTTTACTGTTGGAGGGAAGAACCACCATATTCAAAAAATGGATATGAGGAAGTTTGATGGAAAGGATCCTGTAACATGAATACTATAGATGGATCAATATTTTGATCTCCATAATGTGCAAACCACACAAAAGGTACGCATTGCAACTTTACATTTAGAACAAAATACATTTGTATGGTATTGATGGCTTTGCTCCCGTAAAAAATTTGTCACTTGGTCAATTTTTACGGAGGAAATGATAGCACATTATGAGGATACAAAGAGCAACACCTTATTTAGCCAATTGATAAATCTCAAACAAAAGGGTTTAGTGAGGGAGCACATCGAGGACTTCCAAAAATTGAATATAAGAGTAACTGATATTCCAAAGGAACACAGGATTGATCTCTTCATAGGCACTTTAAAGGATAACATACAACATGAAGTTCGTGTTTTGGAACCAGATTCATTGGAGAAGGCATTCAGGTTGGCAAGAAAAATTGAATGTAAAATTATGGCGACAAGGAAGCCTACCACCCACTTCTATAAAGAAGGAAGTGTTGCTATGCCTAGATTTCCACAACCTACAAGGTTGACACCACAACAATTGGAAGAAAAAAGAGCAAAAGGGCTTTGCTACAGTTGTGATAGCAAATACACTAAAGGTCATAAGTGTGCTGAGAAGAAATTATTTTATATAGATTGTGAAGAGGAAGAAGAAAATGAACAAGAAGAGGATATACACCAGGAACTAGTCGTATAAGAGGAAGAAATGAGTCCGACCATATTGTGCAATGCACTGGCAAGAATCACCACTCCTCAAACTCTCAAGATAGAAGGACATATCAAGAAGAAAAGGGTAAAAGTTTTGATTGATTCAGGTAGCACCCATAATTTTATTCATTGTAAGGTAGCCAAGGAATTAAATTGTTTCCTATACCCAGCACCAGAATGTCAAGTGATGGTTGCAAATGGAGGAACTATAAATTGCTCTGGAAAATGCCATAATAGCAAGCTAACCATGGGGGGGAATATGTATTGACTAGTCCAATGCTTTCCATTCCTATGGGAGGGTCTTGATGTTGTACTAGGAGTACAATGGTTACAATCCTTGGGGACGGTAGCCTTTAATTTTCAATAACTTTTCTTGAAATTTTTTTCAGAAGGAAAGGAATTCGAATTACGGGGTATTGCAGGGAATCCGGGAAAGATAATAAGCTCTAATGTCATGACAAAGCTTCTAAAGAAAGAACAACGAGGTGTAATTGCAAAATTATGCTCACTAGAAGTTCCAACATCAAAATCATCTATTTCCTACGAGATCTCCAACAAGTCTTGGACAATCATTCCAAGGTGTTTGAAACTCCCAAAGGACTCCCACCTATTCGTGACCATGATCATGCTATTCATTTGATTCCCGAAGTGTTCCTCCAAACATTAGGCCTTATAGATATCCTTACTTCCAAAAGAGCGAAATTAAACGTATGATTGCAGAAATGTTAGAGGCGGGTATAATTCAACCTAGTCAAAGTTCTTTCTCTGCTCTCGTAGTATTGGTACACAAGAAGGATGGATCATGGCGAATGTGTCCAGAATTATAGGGAGCTCAATAAGCTCACCATTAAAGACAAATTTCCCATTCCCTGTGATTGATGAATTATTGGATGAATTACATGGAGCAATTTATTTTACCAAGTTGGATCTTCGATTAGGATATCATCAAATTAGAATGAAGGCGAAGATATTCCAAAAACAACATTTTGAACTCATGAGGGTCATTATGAATTTTTGGTCATGCCTTTTGGCCTTACCAATGCACCTTCTACATTTCAAGGATTGATGAATTCCATTTTCAAACCCTTCCTTAGAAAATTTGTGCTAGTATTTTTTTGATGATATACTAATCTACGAGCAGGGTCTTGGAAGGATCATGTTGAACATGTTGACAGGGGTGCCCAAACTATTGCGGGAGAAACAATTATATGCAAAAAAATCCAAATGTTTCTTTGGAGTACAAGTGGTGGAATATCTGGGTCATATTGTATCTCACGAGGGTGTTAAAGTAGACCCTAACAAAATTAAAGCCATTAAGGAATGGAAAGTCCCCACAACTATAAAGCGAGTTTACGAGGATTTCTCGGGTTAACGAGGATATTATCGCAAGTTTGTTAAGAATTATGGGAGAATAGCAACACCTCTAACCGAATTATTGAAGAAAGATGCATTTTCATGGACTCTGAAGCAACTAAGGCCTTTGAATGTCTTAATAGAGGCAATGTGCCTAACACTCGGTCTTAGCTACACCGAGACTTCACAAAAACCTTTATTGTGGAATGTGATTCCTCGGGAAATGGAATTGGTGCGGTTTTAATGCGGGAAGGAAGACCCATTGCTTTTGAAAGTCGTCCAATCAAAGGAAAGTATTTACGAGAAACCTATTTATGAGAAGGAAATGTTAGCAATACTACATGCACTAAAGAAATGGCGAACTTACCTAATGGGGAAGACACTTCAAGGTAAAAAGCTGATCATGATAGTCTTAAACACTTTTTGGAACAAAGACTATCATCGGAAGAGCGACAAAAAATGGGTCGCAAAGATGTTGGGTTATGACTTTGAAATAATCTACAAAAAAAGGAAAGTTTAATGTTGTTGTAGATGCAATCTCAAGAAAAGAATGAAGAGGTGGAAGCATTTCTTTGTGCCATTTCTATTATCCAACAGATTGGATAACCAAAGCAAGAGATGAATGGAAGAAGGAAAAAGATGTATGGACACTCATTCAAAAGTTGCAGACAAGATCCTAGTACATACGATATATTTAGTTGGAAAAATGATTCCTTATGGTACAAAGATCGCTTATATCTTTGTAAGAATTCCCAACTAAAACAAAATATTCTTCTGGAATTGCACACTTCTCCTTTAGGAGGACACTCGGGATTTTTAAAAAACTTACCACGAGGGTGAAGAAAGAATTTTTTGGGATGGCCTTAAATATGATATTCAAAATTTTGTGGCGGAATGTTTGGTTTTCCAGCTAGAATAAAGTGGAAACAATTAAGACCCCGGGACTTCTACAACCTTTATCCATTCCAAGTCAACGTTGGGAGGAGATTTCAATGGATTTTATCACGGGTTTACCTAAGTCCGAAGGAAAGAGTGTCATCATGGTGGTAGTTGATAGACTTACCAAGTATGCACACTTTTGTGCATTATCTCATCCATTTAAAGCAAGTACGATTGCTACTACATTTATGGACGGAATTCAAAAGCTACATGGAAGCCCAAGGGTTATTGTGAGCTGACGAGAGATCCCATTTTTCTTGGAAATTTTTTGGATGGAGTTATTTTCTTGTTTGGGTACTCAATTAGCTCATAGCTCATCTTATCATCCTCAATCTCGATGGTCAAAGCGAGATAGTAAATAAATGTTTTGGAAGGATATCTTCGTTGTTTTGTATACGATGAACAAACACAATGGGTCAAGTGGTTACCTCTTGCTTTGAATGGTGGTATAACACTTCCTTCCATGCTGCATGACAAAAATGACCCCATTTATGGCACTTTATGGATATCATCCACCATCCATCACATCATCTTTAAGGGAAAAATTCGAAGGTTCAAGCGGTGGAAGATCACATCGAGCATCGGTAAGAAGTTCTCCAACTCTTAAAGGATAACTTTGAATTTGGCACAAAATCGAATGAAACAACGAGGCAGATCAACATTGCAGCGAGAGAAGTTTTGATGTAGGAGATTGGGTATTTTTACGGCTACAACCATACAAACAAATGTCCCTCAAGCAAGCAAAGAAGGATAATAAATTATCGCCAAAGTATTATGGTCCTTACAAGGTGTTGCAAAAGATTGGTACTATGGCATACAAATTGGAGCTTCCTGCTTCTTCGCGAGTACATCCAATTTTCCATGTTTCATGCTTAAAGAAGGTTATCGGTGAAAATCTTCCGGTTCAAACAATATTACGAACTTGATGAGGAAGGAAAAAATCATATTGGAACTGAAGCGGTCACAGAAACAAGAACTCGACAACTACGGAATCGATCAATTTCGAGTATCTCATCAAGTGGAAGAACTTACCCATCGAAGATTCTACATGGGAGGATGAGAATTTTATACGAAGCACCCCAGAGCTACTCAAGCGTTGAGGACAACACTTTTTTTGAAGGAGAGGGGCATGTTAGGTCCCTATATTACTAGTATAGTCCCTTATTGTTGTTAGTGTAACCCCATTATTGTTATTATTGTACCCTTGTAACCCCCATTTTATTATTATTGTGCCCTTAAATTATTATTGTTAGGTCGGCTAGGATTACATTGTGGCCCACTAGGATTACATTATGACCCCATTGACTCCTATATATCAAAAGGAGGTTTTGTAAATTGGATCATCCAAGAATTGTTCATTTATGTAATGTATTGGAGGTTTCCCCCTCGAAGTGGCTTATTTCTAAGGCGTTGATATCTCTTTTCTAGCTGTGTTATGACTTGTTACCAAATCTGGTTGGTGGATCTCCTGATGTCTTTGCTGAATACCCAACATGTTTATTATTTGTCTGCAACTTTGTTCTTGGTGATTTGGGGGATAACAACTACTTCTTTGTAAGGGATTGGTGAAATGTTTCCACATGGGATAGATGTATCTCTTGTTTGGAACAAAGCGATAAAGCTAATATAAGATAGAGATCTAGTACTTCTCTCGTGAATCAAATTCTCCTGTGGTTCGAGAAAGTAAAGAGCATCAGCCCGAACAATGCTTTTAATATCGGCTATAAATTAAGGTAAAGGTCACAAGTCTATGCCACATTTATTGTCATTAAATGGACATGTGCTAGTGCATATAGAAGGGGAAGCATATCTAAAAGCAACTGGGATTCCTCTTGAGATGGGGGAGACAAAGTGGTAGTTGCTTCCTTTCTAATTTGTTCATCATGTGTCATGGGAAAAGCAACATTTCCACAACTTCCACAGGTGCTAAATTCCAATAACAACAAACATTATCTTCCAATAACATTATCTTCTGTCAATCTCTTCGGAATGTCGACTCATCAAATTCTACCCCTGTGAAAAGGCTGTGAGATTCCATGACTCTGTACTTGATTTAACCCGAAAAAAATTATTGTATGTCTTATACAAGAAACCTATACCAATCAAGCAAAGTACTACTATCATAGCAATAACCGAAATTAATACCCTATATAGACGGCTTTCAAATCTTCCTTTTTGCTGGAAACATGAAGGTAGGATTAATGGCTCGCCTCCACAAAGGCTCGGATTGTCAAGAAAACTTTAATCATAGGCTAGATTATTGTAACCAAAAGGAACAGAGCCAAACAAAAGGTTGTATGACACATTCAGAAAACTCAACTTGAGATTGTCTAACTCAGGAGGTATTTTCCCTGAAAGCAAATTGTTTGAGAGGTCAAGGCTATTAGAAACAGTGTAGCAACCCAAGTGATGCGAGGAATTGATCCGGTGATGCGGTTGTTGGCAAGGTTAAGTTGAGAAAGACCCTTTCCATGATATTATTGTCTCGGGGAAGCTCCCCATACAACATATTGTGATCAGAGAAAGCCTTGATAGTGAGGATAAACTAGTGAGTTCCCTTTGGAATAGTCCACGATATATTGTTGTGGCTGGTTAGAAAAGTCATTGAGATTCCATAGTTGTCCAATGCCGGAGGGAATAGTTCCATGAATTGATTGTTTGATATCTCCAACGCCCACGGACTAGTTGCTTTAGTGATTTGAGCAGGGAATTTGACCAGTGATTTGAACATCAACAACTTTGTCATGCAATTGGTATCCCATTTCCTAAAAGCACCATAGGGAGCGCTTATCAACATGTTTCCCCATCTTAAATAATTTTTGGAGATTAATATATTTGCTTAGAAATACTACGACACAACTTTCTCCATGGCCGGCGCCCATGCGACCCTCTCTGACGAGTGTCTTGGCTAATGCGTACCATAACTATGAACATGAAATATTGCATAATTAGAACAAGAATACCACGGATCACTTCAAGGCTCGAATACTGCTTTGAACTCCACAATCTTTGAGAAACACCCAAATTTTATACATATACCCCTTAAAAAAAATGATCGATACCCCACCACGATGTATTTAGATTATCTATGTAAAAATATATATACTTAGCACAAATCCATTTTAGCCTTGCTTCAGTGTGCACCAAATATTTAGACAAAGGTTACATATGTAGACTTTCTCAGTATTTGATGAATTTATAACCTGGGCAACTTTAAGGACAAAAATGAATTGGATATGGATTGTTACATATAGAGAAGATGTATGCACTCTATTCTCTTTGCATGTTCATGATCCATCCTTTTTGTTGACTCCAATATTTCCAATCCAAAATTGATCTACGAGTGCCCAAAAAATATTAATAGAAAAACTGACCAACTTAGATATCTTGTTAGAAACTTGTAGCTAATTACTCTAAAAAAAATTTACACACGTAAAGAGTAAATTTGAAAATTACAAGCGAGGAAGAGGTTTGCAATGTCAACTCACATTCCTTTAGGTTTGGTATAACTCATTGTCATCTTCTAGTGGCAAGAATGTACCAAAAAAGCTTTTTATCCCCATTATGTAAGGTAGTCATTGCAATATTGAATGGCCCCTGCACCATCTTTGTGTACTTGAAGAGCTGAAATACCCCAATCGAGTTTGATATATAGTTACCCCTCCAAATCGTAAAGGGTGGTTCACAGCTGATTGTCTTCCTTAAAACTTCCTTGCCATCCATATTCCGTAGAGAAAGGTTTGAGTGAAATTGGGATACCTATACAAACAAAGGAGAGTTTTATCTTAATCCATTGGATACCCACAAACCATGTCGTAAAGAGAGAGCTGCTTCAACATTGTTGTTTCAAAAAAAAAAAAATTACCCCATAAATTTTAGATTCTCAACAGGCAAAATTCAAGTTACGTAAAAGGAAGAGAAATAGTGTGTTAATAGTGCCAGCTAGCATGCCTTTCCTTTCCTTTCCTTTTTAACATTTTTTTTGTGTACAGGGTTTTTAAGAGGGAAAAGGGGTTGAAATAACACAAGCTCTATGTGCTTCTCAATTGAGAAAGATAAATACCTCTCCATTTTCATAGTAATCAATGTAAAATTTGTTAACGTGGAATTCGAGTCGCAAAAGCAGGATATTGGCCTTGATAAAATCCCATTTGGATTAAGCACATCTCCCATCCTAAAGTTCGAGGCCTTGAGGAGCTGTGGCTGAACCTCGATATGCCCCCGTGGAACTAAAGGTTGCTCACTGCCATTATGAGCAAAAGAGCTCCATGGACACCAATAGGGGGCAAGCCTACCCGAGCAAGCCCTTTGAATCCATACAGAGCGTGAATTACTCAAAAAGACCTACAATCCATGAATGTTAAGAAACCAAACAAGATTAAATCATCCACAGGGTGACAACATTATTAAGAAAGCTAATCACGAGATCAAATGCGGGATACATGAGATGGCCTCATTTTCCCCCAATGGTATGACTATTTTAAAAAATTTACCTCATATCCCTGCATCCATCGGGAGAACACCAAGATCTTGAATGCGAGCTGCGGGAAGTGAATCTACCACATCAAGCTTTAGGATGGCTGATCGAGACTTCATGAATGACCATCTACATGAAATGATCTATCAACTGTTAGAGAAGACCCGATTTGAATAGAATTTTTTTTCAAGTGACAAGTCAAATATACTTTGATTCTCGGTTCAAGATTAAAAAGTAAACTCACAATGACAGATGCAGTAGTGAATTTACGAATGTGAGAGTCGGTGAGGTCAATGTATACAAATTTAAAAAATATAGTCAAATCCATTTCAAGAACCTAGTAGTCATCAAAAGAGATTATGATAAAGGTGTGGAAAAGGAAGAGGGCATCCCAAAAAATATTCCCATATCAACTTAAAAACACCGTACTAGGTGAGGTCCAGAGCTTCACGAGTCTTATCTATCACGACAAGAAGGTAAGAACAACAAAGTAAATGCACTTTTTAGACAAGGTATAAGAACCAAACAACGTTGCAATTTACATTCAAATATCATCTTCCGAACAGAGAGGTGGTGCATGATGATACGGCTCAAAAAGAAGAGCAAACACTGCGAGCAACTTTAACCATTGGAAGTTGTGTTGTGGTAGTACAAGCCATCAATGATCTTGCCAACAAGATGCATAGACCAAGAAAATAAGTCGTGTAAACATGATCTAAGCGAGCCCCCAAGACCCAACGCCATGTGAGAAAGCCGAAAGTAGGATTGTCCTCCGGATACTTCTCAAAGTAGAATTGTGGACTTTCACCTTGCTCTATGAATGTGCCTACATAGTATGAGAAGCATGATTGCACTTAAAACTTAAAAATGACATGGAGGAAATGTCGGGCAACAAATGCACCTATTATGCAGTTAGAAAGCGGGAGGAACTTCCTCATCGCATCAGGGCTTTATTAAATAACAAAAAAACAAGATCAAATACTAGCAATCAAAGAGTTCGGGAAATGACACCGTAAACAAAATCTTCAAAGGAAACATTGGAATTCATTAGTCATAAAAGAATAAAACATAGGGGGAATAAGAAATAAAAAAAATGGTTGACCCTCCGATTAATCTATCTAAACTACTACCTAAAGGCTAAAGGTGTTTTCTATGGCTTGTTATGTTAAAGAAAAAATGGGGTAATAATGTACCAAATGAATCACCTATTACATCAACATCAAATGTCGAGTTTAGCATATCAAGAAATGGGATTTTAACATACTATGTCGGTTCAAAGGTCAACCTAAACGAGCATGGAGAATCCAATATAAACGAAAGATAAAACCAATTAGTCCATGAATGGTTTGGAAGGATTCTAGCTTGTCACTCCTAAATTTGTACATCCGGTCTAGATGAAAGTAAGATAATTTGCTATATTTATAAACGAGTGCTTGACCTACAATTTTCATCCTTTATCGAGAAAACATAGTGTTCACCTAGAAAATTAAGTACGGAATAAGAAAAGAGGACTTAAATTGAACTACCAAAAAACTTAGTGAAATCACCAAACCCCGATTCTACAAAAAATGGATCAATATGATTACGATTTTTCATTTGACTTTTTATAGCTTTATCGAGTTAATTTTCAATTTGAATCAATAAAAACACGAGTGAAAAGCGGGCCTTGATAAGATATAGGGAAACAATTTTAGGAACAAGAAAACGTATATAAGTTCTAATCTCCAACCTTAATAATAATTCTTCCTCAATCCATGGATAACTAACACTTTATCGGACACTGGAAAAACGAGTTTAGTTTTGCATTTTGCCTCATTGTATCCACATGAGTCACCACATAATATAAAATTGTATTGGTTTAAGGACTATACCCTATTCACAACTTGATGTACAACTTTACAAAACCATAACCCCTAACATCTTAACCTACAACATGATCTAGGGCTAAATTTATAGTCTGTCGAAAAGTGTTGTGGAATGTATTTTAAATTTTAAATCATTTCAAATGGTTGTGATTGTCCTGGATAGTTTCATCAATCTAGGAGTTTATATATATATATATATATATATATATATATATATATATAGCCCAAGGGGTTAGCTCAAGCTGGTTGTTGCCAATGGTGCTAGGAGAAGTTTGACTAGTTCTATGCCGGCGAGTTACATGGCTCAAATCCCCCTTGGTTGAGGTGCACTAATCTATGCCAATGGCTTTACTAGGGATGCCATCTATAAATGTGGGGAAGCATTCCTTGGATTTCCCTATGAGATTTTCCTTGAAAAACAAAAATACACAAACACATATACATATATATACTTCTAAACCCTTGAGGGTTAACTCAATCAATTGAAAGCTCCACCCAAGGCATGTTGCCAATGGGAGGCCATACTCATAGGTTCAAACCCAATAGAGTCTCTCAAGGTCACCAACCACTATTGTAGCTAGCGATTTAAGTTGCCCTCCATCTAGATATTCCAAAGAAGAGGGGGGAATCCGACGAAGAGTTTCCCTTCGTATATATATATATATATATATATATAGCATATAGATGATGATGATGATGAGAGAGAGAGAGAGAGAGAGAGAGAGAGAGAGAGAGAGAGAAAAAATCACTGGATGCATCAAGCACTTCCTCCATGATCTTGCACCCTTGTGCGGGGAGCTCAAAGGAGATAAATCTATAGGGAAGAATTTCTTCCTTTTACCTTACTTGATTATATCCTACCTTTCAAGCGAACGATACTTGAGGATTGTCAAAGTGCTTTCCAAGAAGAGAGATTCACTTCCTCCAAGAAAGGCATCCATACACACTCCCAACCCCAATGGAGGTTGTCCCCTCAAGAGTTATACAACTACCATCACCATAAGGAGATGATGATGATGGGGCCTCCACAAGACAAGATCACTAATTGTCACTAGGCCAGCCTTGTGAACTCCTAACCATTCACTACTCGGGTTGATGATGAAGCCATTGTGAATCTCAGTCGAGAGTAGTGATATTGAAACCAAAATTGCGGGTTTTTTCTCATACACAAAGAACATATACCAATACCCACAATCTAGATAACCTGCCCTCGAAACAACAAACCGTCTGCATCATGGATTGAACATGATGCTGGAGAAAGTAGATTAAGGGTGAGAGAAGCTTTTTCTATTGAAGCAATCCCAATACCAAAATTATCAACAAAGAGATCAATTGGTGCACTAAGCTTATCTTTTTCATAGCAAGATTAACCTTATCGATAATAGGGAAAGAATGGACTTTTGTAATAAGTTTGGAGAGATCCATGTGAAAGCATGCATCGGTATATCCTTCCCCTGTGTGATGAGACTTACCCCTTAAATCGACTTACAAACTTTTGCTCCCAAAGTAGTTGGTACAAGACATCCTACAATGTAATTGCCTCCCTTCACGAGATCATTGATTATAATATGGCATCCCCATCAATGCCTTCCCGGCAAAAAATTACACCACTTGAACCCGATTAAAAATTATGGACCATTAACAACACAGTTCACCATTTAAAACCAAATTTGGTCTCCAATGAAAACCCAACAAATTGAAATCATGAAAAAACACATGGCCATTTCATTGTTAAATGAATTCACATATACGTTATGCAAAAATTCATCTTCATAGAAGAGTATAAAGATTTAAATTCCAAAAAATGAGAACAAAGAGTGAACATTTATCTTTTAACGAGAAGATATCCCAAGAAAGTAGTTGTGTAGGAGCGATTCACCACCCAAAATATTCCTAGTATTGTCCTCGAACACCTTTTCTAATTGTTGCCACGACTTGTTTCACTCGATCTGCTATGTCGGGTTAACTAGGGTGTCCTGGATATGGACACTAGCACAACCAATCAAAACCTTGTTCAAGTATGGACCTTTAGATATGCAACCTCAACCTTCACAACCTAGGGGTAGATATCGGACCCCGAGTTTAGATGAGTCTGTCGCTGATCTTGCACCAGAAACCTTGAACTCCTTCCGAGGTGAAGAGATGTAAAGATAGGCAAGACCATGATGGTGCATGATATTCATGGTTTATGCCTAATAACTGCATTCTGTGATATGTATATTTCATTTCCTACAGCAATTAGACATACATAGGGCAGACTATGACTGCAAAATTGTGATGCCAAATTCTTTACCTTGAGCATTGAGGACCAGAATGAAGGCTAATTCAAGAAGGCTTATGATGCATAACTATCATGAAGATTTGATGGATTATTTATTCGAGAAAGGGAAGGTTATTTATTGATGGATTAATCCACTCAAGCATCAGGGAAGGTTATAATTTATGAATGACGAATTTAGGCCAAGCATTGATGCGAGCCTTGATCCATGTCTATAGTGTAGATTCAATTTTGAATAAATAGTTGTATGTCTAATTTGTTTCTATTTTGGTCCGCTGTGTTTGTTGTATTTCAGGCATGCAACAATCTCTCATCAAACTACATGTTAAGCCAAGTTGATATCAACAAGAAGATGCAGGGAATACTTATTGACTGGCTGATTGATGTACTCGAATAATACATATTGATGTATAAATATTTCTGTAATATTAAGCCTTTTTTACCTTTCCGTTAATAAATTTCCGACACAAACAATTTGCGCTTACAGGTGCATCTAAAATTTGAATTGATGCATGAGACACTTTTTCTCATGATTAACCTGATTGATAGATTTCTTTCTGTGGTGTACACTATTACGAGAAAGGATGTTCAACTAGTGGGTTGACTGCCATGCTACACTATTACGAGAAAGGATCTTCAACCAGTGGGGTTGACTGCCATGCTATTTGCTGCCAAATATGAAGAGATTTGGGCTCCCAAGGTGGTAAACAATAACAGGAGAGGAATTTCGTTGTTAATCTGAAGTTTTGTATTGATTTTCTTTGAATAATTAGAATAAAAGGCTTCACATTCTAACTCATTTTTCTTAAGGGCTTTACAAAATCTAATGTTTTGTATTGATTTGTTTCGACTAATTAGAATAAAAGGCTTCACATTCTCAGAAAACTATGGATGTACCTCTTTTGGGCTACAACACTTTCTTGATAATATAATCTACTCTGTGATTGTTTAAAAAAAATGATTGAAATGATGAAAAAAACAAATATCATCCTTCCTTTACACTACTCAAGAGGAGTTATGGAAATGTTTACAATGCCCTAAATGTGCTCTAAGCACACTTACAACATTTATTAACTTCCTTACAACTACCCAAGACAAACAACACTGGTATAATTCTTTCTTTGTCATTGCCAGCGATGGGGTTTTTGAATTTATCTCCAGTCAAGCTGTCATAGATATGGTAAGCTTCAAAGTCTAATTCGAAAATATTAGCTGTCTATCCAGAGAAAATAAGGCGCTCTCTTTGTTAAAATGGAAAATCTGAGTGTTGAAATGCAGTGTCTCCAATCTCAAGTATGGCAGCTCCAGACAATGCAACACAACAGGGAGGCAGCTCCAGACAATGCAACACAACAGGGAGACACTCAAGGCAATGAGAACAAAATATATTCTGCAAACTAATACCTTATTGAATGCCTCACCAAAACCATTTTCCTAGTAAAAAGGTGAGATTTGTGATATTGAATCAGAAGTTCCAGAAAAAGGAATTTTAATAGTTTCATTCACAGGTACTTACCTTCGTCTTAGTGATGGAAAAGGGACAACCAAACCTTCCAATAGCAATTTGATAGGTAAGCTTAGCATTTTTCTGAGTTATGCACTCTTCAACAACCTCAGCTTCAACCTACTTGAGTAAGAATTATGTTGTAGTGGTAATGTATCTCATTCTTATTCTCCTTGCTTGTTCTAACACTCACCCCAGCAAAGTCAATTGCCAATATGTTAGATGTCAATCGGATTTTAGACTCTAGAGGCATTACATATCTTTGTGCCAACTTCCCCATCCTGTGGTATTCTTGAACAATTTTTGCAAGAATTAAACAACTTGAAGAACTTTTCTTGCTATAATATTTTCCTTGAGTGACTTCCTGCAATTCTTTGATGTGTTGATTCTAAAAAATATCTCATGCTCTACTATGCATCTACATAATCTTAAACAAATCATACAATAGACCATAAATAATCTGAGAACTTGCAACTCACATAGCTAAAGCTCTCATCTTTAGGTCAACCTGTCTAAATCCCCAAGAATCGTTTTCAAGAAAATTTGTAAAATCTTCATATAAGTTGTGGTGGCTTCAACTATAAAAAAAAATGCATCCTGTATTACTCATCTATTGAAATTGTTTCTTTACCTAATTCAATACCTAAGAAATGGTCCGAACAAACATAAGAGACTTAACCAAGTTCAATGTTAGTTATTGAGGAAAAAAAGGAATCACCTGCAAATTCTACCCCCATGAAATGATTTTTATTAACAAGGTACTTTAAGGTTTAATAATCAATGTAAAAAGGTCAAAAGTTTGGCCAATATACATGTCTAAGCTTTTGCAATTCAAAGAACATTGCTGAAACCTTCCCCAGTGTCGTTGGATGATTCCTTTTTGCACTGTTTATTTTTTAAGCTTTCACAAAACATAGTATGGACAATATTCCCTTTTTCTGGTTGAGCTAAATTTATACTCACAATGATTTTGAGGAATGGACATGTCAAAGACTATGTTTCACCAAGTTTTCAAGATGGAGGAATGTGGGAGAAAAGAAAACCATATGGGGAAATGTGGGAGCAACTCCAAATTTTAGAGAAATTTTTTGAGACAGGGGAACGTTGAGTTTCCAAGTATAGAGGTCCTTAATTTCTAAAATTATAAAAATGAAAATAATTGATGATAAAATCCCAAAATAACTATCCATCCCATGCAAATTCATCATTGTGCTATCTAGTGGAAAGACTATAATCTTGCCAATCTTAAAATCTTGAAAACTGTTAAGTCGACTAAATTCTGAATAGGATATCAAATTTTACTTTCTCCATATTAAGTTCACTAAGGTTAGAAGCACTCTCAAGCATCATGAAACAACTAATGATAATGTTAAAGTTTAAATGTGGGTGTTTGGTGCACACATTATGGTTTTCCTTTCATTTTCAAGATATTGTCAAACGCAAACATGTGGATAGATTAATGACTTCTACAAGAGAGGGAATAAAATCATCAAATTTATCACCAAGCATACACGGGCCCATTTATTTTATGATACTTACTCTAAGTTGTAGCTACTTAAGATTGCAAAGACTAGAATTGGTAGTTATTTGCTCACCTTCAAGTGCCACCGGGGGGAGAAAAGTTTTGGGAATTATGGTGATGATTGATGAGTGGGATTACTTGACTTTGATAGAGATTGTCCTAATGCAATGTGGGACATAGATTAGGCATTTTGTAAACATAACTCTTAGTCATGTTGGCAATTGACAGATAACCTATTTCATTCCATAAATTAATCGTCTACTTTATATTATATGGTTTCAAAATTCGTATGTTTGTAATTTATATATGGTTTATGTTCAAATGACTAATCATTAATATATTACAAATAGCATTTCTAACTTCTTCATAAGAAAGGATTCATCTACAAGTAGCACAAATATGCATGTTTCATAAATTTTACAGACAATTTGGCATTTTGCATGTTTTTTTGGAATATAAATGCATTATAATATATAATAGTATATATATCATAAAAAACTCTCCCAAGACACTTTGCTCCTAGGGATTTTTAGGAAATAGTGTTTACCCACTCCTACTCCCACACTCTGGCAACGTTGTTCCATAAAGCTCAAGCTACATAAAGCTCAAAAATTAATTTGAACATCGTTGGAAGGGGTGTAGCCCCCCTACTACAACAAATTCAAAGAAAATTTCCTCTTGACAATGAAGAATCGATGAGACATAAATGTCCTTTATCTATTTTGTAGTTTAATACGCTTTTGTACTTTATCCTTGTCCCTTTCTAAATGACTTAGTATAACTTGATCACTCAACCAATTTAATGTATTTTATCGGAGACTTGGCCAACTTTGCTCACTTTGAACAATTTTTTAATCGCTACATAGATGATACAATGAAGTGTACCAAGTGAAAATAACATTTCTCTATTTACTTGCATACTTGTATCTTACTTCTTCTCTTGTGTGTCAGCCCTTGCAATTAGTCCATCAATACATCAATTTGTTTCATAAATTAGCAATCCAAACACAGGTGAATGAATCAAACAGAGAATTAAGAATCAAATTTGTGGGTGGCATATCTCTTATCCCATCACAAAGGATGTTGGAGTCTCAATTGTTTCTGCAGTGGCACAGAAACCATACAGCCTTCTATCTCCATAGCTTGCTTCTTACCATCTATATATTAAACCTAACTTCTTCAACCAACTAAATGCCTCTTAATGCATTTGAGAATGCAAACACAGATTTTGTTGTCCACTCTCTGCAGCATCCTCTTCATGAATCACTATTGCAAAAACACATGTTATGTTACTGTACTTTCAGTCCCCAACTTTGTGTTGTTCGTCTATAGTCCAATTGTCTCCTACCTTTATTTACTGGCTGAGAGATTCTCTACTTTTTAGCTGCAATCAACAGTCCCCATTGTTCCTACAGTGGTACAAAAACCTTACAACATTCTATCTTCATAGCTTCCTTCTATCTTTGCATTAACCCCAACTTCCTCAACCAACTACATGCCTTATACATAATACGCTTGGGAATGCAAACAAAAGTTTATTTTCCACTCTACTATATATCAAATCCATACTCTCCAGCATCCTCATGATGAATCACTATTGCAAACACACATGTTATGTTACTGTACTTACTGTCCCCAAATTTGTGCTGTCTATCTACCAGTCCAAGCGTCTCCTGTCATCTATGACTGGTTGGGACATTCTCCACTTTTTAGCTGTGATCAACAGTCTCAATTGTTCCTACAGTTGTATCCTACTGGTGTTAGTCCATAGGCAGAGGTAGTCTCTAGTCATCTGTTATGAGTGCCAAAATAATTGTTTATAAATCACATGTCCAGTCTGCAGCCTTGGATGTTACCAATCTCTGATATTTCCTATGCTCTTAAATGAATTGGATAAGATTGATGCCTTATAGTAAAGCTCTGGGATTGTAGAGAGCACTCTGGTGAGACGTCTGGTAACCCCCTTCATTCTCTGCTTTTCAAATACAATATTTCAGCAAGTCCAAGATGGACTGTATATACATGGTCCAAGTGTTCAGAACGAGTCATACAATTATCAAGCATAACCTAGCATTACCCTTTTCTTCAAGAAACTAATCATAAGCATGCAATGGCTTGGAAGTTATTTCATGATTCTCAGCTAATATAAATGTTTGTTTTGTTCATGTTATATATTCTTCCCCGGTGGTTTTCACATATTCTCATAGGCCATTCTGAAAGGCCTTCAAGTAAAGTTTGTTCTGCCAACAACATTTATTCAACCTGCAATTAATTTTAACAAAATATTTAAGCGCTTGACAAGGAGACTTCTTTAACCATGACTAATAGGTACTTAACAAAAGGGGATTGATAGGACAGGCCCTACATAACAGTGATTGTCATTCTTTCAGAGATGTTTGTGACCACCATTCGAATCCTCTTTTGTCATATGGCCTATTGAGTCTCCCATGGCTTCTACGTCTACCTTCTCATCATATACATCACTTGCAACAAAATTAATAATAACTACAGTGAGAAGAGGATGAGCATGCAATGGTCTTTTGGATAAGTGCATAGATAACACAAACAAATAAATAATTCTACTCTTTCAATTCTCACCTGGCGATAGTCGTTACACAGTTGATACCATTATTGAGTCACAAAGTAGGGAAACAATTAGTTGATACCATTATTGAGTCACAAAGTAGGGAAACAATCAGAATATTTGGACATATGTACATCATTGCATGAATATTTAAATACGTGTCTGAACCAATTGCCCAATCTAAGCATAGTTTCTTTTTATTCAATGCCTTTTATTATTAGAAGTGGACGACTCATATGAAAATGAAAATCAATGTCATAACTTGTGCCCATTCCATGGCTCCATTGTCCTCGGCTTAATGTGACAAAAAGACAGGAGGCAGAGGATTACTGACAAACGTGTAATCCAGATCCAATCACAGTACCTTATAAGTACTAATAATTCAGTAGGGCAGAGGAGTGACACCAAAGACAAATTCCTGTAATAAAATCCCCCTAATTTGACAAACTATTAAATGTATACAGTGAAAAGAAATTAGGAGAAACTCATGCCTAGTAAGTTGGATTTTTAGTACCTTAGTAAGTGTCGAGAAAAGAGTCATTAATGGCAGCAGCAAGCAATATATGCAATGTTACAGGATTCGTCGAACATGACGCATAAATTTGACGAACCTCAAAAAAATGTTCAGTTTCGGCTCAAGTTCGCTCAGGTTAGTTCGTGTCTCCTTTGATCTTTGCCGAGTACTTTAATCTTTTCATGAATATTTCACCCACTGGGGATCTCTATTCTGTGCACTAAGATTGAGTTTGTGTTATCCTAATTTCTGACAATCGGTGACTTCTGTTTATTCTTGGATCCGGCGAGTCGGCCTCTCGGTTTCTGTGGCAAGGTTTCATGCTCTACCCACGCATCTTCACACTTCTTCAGATGGTGAGGTGATTGATGACCTATGTTATTGCTCGAAAACGTTCGACCTATTTATATTATTTCATGTAAAAGTAAAACTACCAAATGGAAACCCTAATTTATAGACGCGAATTTCAAATTTCCCTTGATTTGCAAATCAAGAAATCCAACGATTGCAACCAAAACCAACTTCAAAACCTTTAAATCCTTTATAGAGGTGAATTTCAACCCTACCCTCGATCTGCGAATCAAGAAATCTGGCGATTGCAACCAAAAACAACTTCAAAACCTGTAAATCCCGGTGATTGTAACCAAATGCATTGATTCCAACCTCCAAACTAGGCGAATCGAGCCTTTGCAATGAAAATCAAGGGCGAATCCGACCATTGCAATTTTTATCCGCTTTAATTTTTTGGGCTAAAATATAATAACTATTTATTTTTTAAATAAAATTTGCGCTAACTATATAAAATGGGTAAAATGAGTGCAATATAAAAAATTCGCCTCTCCAAACTATAAAATCTTTTAAATTTCGCCTTTGGGCTAAATTCGCCCCTAAAATTTTCCATGCAATTGAGGAAAGAATAATAGTGGAGAAAATCTTGAGAAGTCTACCCTCAAGATTTGATGCCACAATAGTGGAAATAGAACAGACAAAGGATCTCTCACAATTTTCAGTCGATGAGATTAATGCATCTCTGATGTCTCATGAACATAGACTGAACAGAACAACGAAATCCTCATTGGAGCATGCTTTAAAGACACAAATGTCTTTTGGTCGAGGTAGAGATCAAGGAAGATCAAACTATTGAGGAAAAGGAAGAAGCCCAGAGACAAGTGGAAGAAACAACCCTGAAAGCACAAGTGGAAGGGGCAGCAACCAGAATCAAAGTGAAGGCTCAAGACAGATTCAAGCACAAGGACAAAGGTGTGATAAATCCCAAGTCCAATGTCATTATTGTAAAAAGTATGGGCATTATGCCAATGAATGTAAAAAGAAACAAAATGACATGAACAATAGGAAAAATGTTAATTTTGCAAAATAAAGTCAGAACCAGAGTAATGTGCTTCTAACTTGTAATGTAGCACAAGAAAAACATGAAGATCTATGGTTCTTAGACTCAGGTTGTAGTAACCACATGACTAGAAACATAACAATGTTTGCCAATCTGGATGAAAATGTGAAGTCTGAAGTGATAGCGGGGACTGAAAGCAAAGTCTCTGTCATGGGAAAAGGAAGAGTATCAATACGCACAAGGAAGGGAGAAAATAAATTTGTGCCAGATGCATATTATCTACCTGGCCTAAAATGTAACCTTCTGAGCATTGGATAGCTTGTGAACAAGGGCTACAATGTGTTTTTAAAAAATAATGTGTGTACAATCATGGACATACCTCCAAGTAAGAGGGTTATTGCAAAAGTGCATATGACAAAGAATAGGATGTTTCCTCCCAAGCTCAGAACAGACTTGAAGGAAGGAGGTGTGGTAGCAATAGTCACACAAGAGGTCTTCCAATAAGAAGTGAAAGACGAAAACTAGTTATGGAATTTGAGATTTGGACATCTCAACTTTGGAGGTTTGAACCTTCTGCATAAGAAAGGGATGGTAAAAGGATTACCACTCATTGAGAAACCAGACAACCTATGTGAAGGCTGCATCTTGGGAAAAAAACACAGAGAATCATTCCTAGCAGGGAAGAGTATAAGGGAAAAGGCACCCTTAAAGATTGTCCACTCAGATTTGTGTGGACCAATGCAAACGTCATCTTTAGCTAGCAATCATTATGTCTTGACATTTATAGATTATTATACAAGAAAGACATGGGTTCATTTCTTGAAACAGAAGAGTGAAGTATTTGAACAGTTCTACCACTTCAAAGCTCTTGTTGAGAAGCATAGTGGTCACTACATAAAAGTGTTGAGAATTGACCGAGGTGGAGAATATATCTCCAAAGATTTCCTACTTTTATGTAGGGAGAACTGCATACACAAGTAGTTTACCACAAGGTACACACCACAACAAAATGGTGTTGTAGAAAGGAAGAACAAGACCATCATGGACATGGTTAGAAGTATGTTAAAAGAAAAACACTTGCCAAATGAGTATTGGGCTGAAGCTGTCAATTGTGCAGTGTATATCTTAAATAGATGCCCAGCCAAAGATGTTATGAACATATTTCCGGAAGAAGCATGGAGTGGAACAAAGCAGTTTGTCACTCATATGAAAGTATTTAGATGTGTGGCATATGCACATGTCCTAGATCAATTAAGAAAGAAGTTGGTCAGCAAGGGGGAGAAATGTATCTTTGTTGGATACAGTGATGAGTCAAAGGCCTACAAACTCTATAATCCATCCACCAAGAAAGTTATAATTAGTAGAGATGTGCAGTTTATTGAAGAAGAAGCTTGGGATGGAAGCTTAGAGAAAAACAGTGAATGTGAAGACATGTGTGTCTCACGAAGAACAAGAGGAATGCACAGCTACAAATAATTCCTCAACGGTGGCTCCTCCTCCACCTTCACAAGCACAACAAACCACACCACAAGAAGGAAACATAACAACCTTGAGAAATCACGGAAGTGCTTCTCCAAGCACACGACATGGATTAGAAACTCCCTCGAGTTCAAGTGGAACCCCAAGCACACCAAGAAAACCAAGATTCAAAAATTTGAGTGAAATTTATGAGAAAGAAAATGATAATAATAATGGTATGAACTCTTTATTTTCTTTATATTGTCATTCTTATGGCCCAATTCATTTTGAATATGCAGTAAAAGAAGAAAAATGGATTGAAGCATTGAATGAAGAGATTGGTACAATAGAAAAGAATAATACATGGGAGTTAGTGGACCTCCCACAAAGTAAATAAGTCATTGGAGTAAAATGGGTCTAAAAGACCAAGAGCAATGCTAAAGGCAAAATAGAAAGGCATAAAGCAAGACTTGTTGTCAAAGGCTACAAGTAGAAACAAGGAAGATATTATGAAGAAACCTTTGCACTAGTTGCAAGGATGGAAACAGTGCGGAAAATTTTGTCCATTGCAGCACAAAAAAAGTGGAAGGTCTACCAAATGGATTTGAAGTCAACATTCTTGAATGGAGTGTTGAAAGAGGAGGTATATGTTGAACAACCTCCAGGCTATTAGATTGAAGGGCAAGAGCACAAAGTGTGCAAGTTGAAGAAAGCTCTTTGTGGGCTGAAGCAAGCACCAAGAGCATGGTACAACAGAATTGATGCTTACTTGACATAAAATGGGTTTGAAAAATGTGATGGTGAACCCACACTCTACATTAAATAAAATGGTGGTAAGATCCTTATTGTTGTTTTATATGTAGATAATTTAATCTTTACTGGTAATGAAGTTTCTCCCATTGCTGAAAAGTGAATTTGAAATGACTGATTTGGGTTTATTGAGATACTTCTTGGGCATAGAAGTAAAGCAAAATGAAAAGGGAATTTTTATTTCCCAAGAAAAATATGTTGGAGAATTTTTAAAGAGTTTTAACATGCAAAAATATAAATCAACAGTAACTCCAAATGTCATGGGGTTAAAGATAAGCAAGGAATATCGCAGCAAGAATGTCGATCTGAAATTGTACAAGAGAATATTTGAAAGTCTAATGTATTTGACTGCAACTAGGCCTGATATTATGTATGTTGTAAGTTTAATTTCCAAATTCATGGCGACACCAAAGGAGACACATTGGCAAGCAGCCAAGAGAATTCTGAGGTATTTAAATGGAACAAAGGAGTAATGTGTCCTATACTCAACTGATAATTTTAAATTGATTAGTTACACTGACAGTGATTGGGTTGGAAGTGTAGATGATAGAAAGAGCACATATGGGTATGTGTTTCATTTGGGATCGAGAGCCATTTCATGGGTTTCCAAGAAGAAACCAATAGTTTCTTTATCAAAAGTAGAAGCAAAATATGTGGCAGCAACAACAACAACATGTCAAACTATTTGGATGAGAAGGATGCTGAGAGATTTGTGTCATGAGCAAGACAAAGGAACCACAATTTATTGTGATAATAGCTTAGCAATAGCATTGTCAAAGAATTCTGTTTTCCAGAAGAGAACAAAGCATATTGATGCAAAATATCATTTTATAAGAGAATTGGTTAACAATGGTGAGATTGTTTTGTAGCATTGTAGGACAGAGGAACAATTTGCTGATATCCTCACAAATTCATTAGCACAAAAGAGATTTGTTTATCTCAGAAAATGTCTAGGAATGACCAATGACGACAGTTGTGATTAAGGGGAAGTGTTGGAATTTTACTCCCAACCACCGCCATGAATAACAGTGGCGCAGCCCACAATTCCATCAATTTTGTGCAAAGAAGGACAACAGGAGATCCAAGAACTGGAGGCGCTTCATGGAAAATACCAGAACAGAGTACCTACAGCAATCCTCTGTGTTTATTTATTACCTGCCGCATTACTTACATTTTTCCCCACGGGTGCAGCTCACAACTTTTATGTTTTAACCCTCAATCCTTTCGCCAATGTTAAGTTAAATCCCCGCCGAAGCCATATTGGCGGGACCCACCTTACCCTTACCGCATGGACCAAACCTTGTTTTGTGCTCATTTCCTTTGTATTTCGCTTACCGCACTTACCTTGGTTTACCGCCTGCATACCACACATCGCAACATTTATCACTTATCGTTTAAGCCCGCAACGTATGTTATGTTTCCATTGATGTGATATCGATGGGACCCACAAACCTCATCACACTTCACAACATTTCCCACATACCTTTTAAAGCCAATGATCTTGCCGACAAGTTTTACCTTTTACCTTCCACCGCCTACAAGTTATGTTATTTTTTTGCGATGCGATATCGTTTTCACATATTGCAATCACAATATTTTAAGTTTACTGCCGAACTGCCAGCAGGCTATGTTATTTTGGGTGCGATGCGATATGTGCCACTTCACTTTCGCACAACGCAACCCGCAACGTTTAATATCGCTGAAATGCGATAAGGCGTCGGACGCGATATGTTTTTAGAGCCAGGCCCAATCAAATTTGAGATATGCCAGTTTGTGTGTTGAACGAGTTTTTATGTGTTTTCCTGTGTAATTCAGAATACATCTTGTCTGCCGATTAAATGTAGAAATGGGTCTTTTGACGGCCAAGGAAATATATTTGTTGAACAATCGTTCAACATTGAACATCATTGAATAGATTAGGTTTTTACAGGCTTCGACCATTTTTGATATAAGAAATGTAATTTCATTATGTTTAGATAGAGTTGAATAGAAAAACAAATTTCATTCCTCTCCTGTGTTGTATACTGCCTGTGTGTATGACTATTTAATTTCCACAATTTCTTGTAGTCTCTGTGTTGTGGGGAAACACATTTCCTCTATTTATTGTATTCAGAAATTACAACAGAGGAGTGAGCCAACTCACTGGTAAATTTGTGAACATTGTGTGAGGAATTTCTTGTGGTTGATGAAGCCGGTTAGTTTGACCATGTTGGAATTTTATGTCACCCTGGAATTGAATGTATCGGTACTATGAGTTACCTTTGAGATGTAAGGGTGTTGGATGTATTGAATTTGTGTTGGGTGTGAATGAATCTGGGAAATAGGGCAATCAATATCAGTGGAACCCTGTGAATTGTGCCCTGTGAATTTGAGTTGTGTGGAGATGTTTGAAGGCACAAAATTTGTTGAATGTTGAGTGTTATACACTGAACCAAACTATTTGTTACCCAAGCGTGAGCCGTGTTGGCCAAGTGTGAGAATACCGGGTCGACGACCATGGTACCATTGCTCATTCACATTTACACATTGTTCGAAAATTAATCTTTCTCACCGGGTCAACGACCATAGTACCAGTGCTCATTCACATTTACACATTGTTGGAAAATTAATCTCAACAATAGCATTAAATGAACTGGAAGCAACCATACCTCAAGTAAATGTTTTGCAGGTTGGAGATTGAGTTTGCACGCAAGGACATGGGTTAAATGAAGTTATGAACAGTAGGACAATTACCCATTCTGCAACATATTAAAGAATCAAAGTTAAATGGAAATTTAATTCATGGTTTGGTAAAAGCGTATGGGCAAACGTTAACTCCGCAATGCAGAACATAATTTTTTATATTAATTTAGTCTTGTCATGTATTAATGTCTTAGATATTTATGTTTTGAATTAACAAGCATGTAGAGTTGAATGAATAGTGGCAAAAGCAAGTTTGGAAAGACAAGGGGAGAAAATCATGGAGTGAATTTTGGTGGCCACGTGAAAAGAACATTTACAGGTTTTACTTGTTACTCAGCTTGAATGTAAATATCAGTAAAAGGTAGTATTTGAATGTATTTCATGTTTTGAAGTTATAATATAAAGATTATTTTTTCCCGATATGCTTCTCAATATTTCACGTGTGAATTTTACCACCACCACTCAATTTTACTCAGTTTCACTGTGAGTAAATTTGTTTGATTTTCTTTGCTCCATTATAGTTACGATTTTGATCTCTGCCACTATGTATTAAAAGGAAGACTCTTATGATTTTATTTCGACAAGTGTGTTGTGTGAATTACCATCTTTCCACTACTCTGTGTGTTGGGGAAGCTTCCTCTGTTTGTAATATGTTAACATGGTATCAGAGGGGGTTTAAAGTTTTATCACCACAAGTGTTTTTACTATGGAGTTAAAAGCTGTTCTGATTTTTTTTTTTAGAGCGTATTCACCAGAAAGGAGAAAGTTTTTACACATTGAGAAAGTCTTTTTACACAGTAAAAATGGCAGCCACAAGCACAAGGTCGACTAATCCAAAAATACCTCATTTTAATGACAAAAATTACGATTATTGGGCTATAAAAATGAAGGCTTTGTTTTCTTCACAAGACATTTGGGAATTGGTGGAGAATGGTTTCCAAGAACTAGCAGATGCAGTAGAATACAATACTTTGACATAAGAAAAAAGAGATTTTTTGAGAGACAATAGGAAGAAGGACTAAAAATCCCTCTTCTACATTTTTCAAGCAGTTCATGAAAGTATCTTCCCAAGGATTGCAACAGCAAAAACGTCCAAGAAAGCATGGGATACCCTCCAGACAACCTACCAAGGCATGGCAAAGGTGAAGACAAAAAAACTACAAATGTTGAGGAGATATTTTTTGACAGTTTGTATAAAAGAGTATGAGAATGTAGATTCATTTTTTACACATGTAATTGGGTTGGTTACTTAAATCAGGTCTGATGGTGAGACACTCGAGGAAAGGAGAATAGTTTAGAAAATTTTGAGAAGTCTACCAACAATATTTGATGCCATATTTGTGGCCATATAAGAGACAAAGGATATCTCACAATTTTCAGTGGATGAGATTTATGCGTCACTGATTTCTCATGAGGATAGGTTGAATAGAGAAAAAAACTCCTCATTGGAGCATGCCTTCAAGACACAAGTTTCATTTGGTCAAGGTAGAGGTTGAGGAAGGTAAAATTATAGAGGAAGAAGCAGAAGCCCACACAGAGGTAGAAGAATCAACCCTTCAAATTCAAGTGGAAGGGGCAGTAATCAAAATCCAAACCAAGACTCAAGCCAAAATCAAGCACAAGGTCGGAGGTATGATAAATCCCAAGTTCAATGTCATTACTGTAAAAAGTATGGCCATTATGCAAATGAATGTAGAAAGAATAAATATGACATAATTATCAAACCAAGTGAAAATTTCATAAAGGAAAATCAGAACCATGATAGCATGTTTTTAGCTTGTAATGTAGCATAAGAAAAACAAGGAGATGTATGGTTTCTAGATTCAGGGTGTAGCAACGACATGACTATGAACATAGAAATTTTTTTCCAATTTAGATAAAAGTATAAAATCCGAAGTGACATTAGGGACTGATAACAAAGTCTGGCCATGGGAAATTTAAGAGTCGACATTTTAACAAATAAGGGGGAGAAGAAGTATATTTCATATGTTTATTTTGCTCCTGGTTTGAAGCACAACCTCATTTACAATTTATTTTTTTAAAAATGATGTGTGCAGAATCTTGGATAAGTCTCCAAGTAGTCATCTGATTGTAAAAGTTCATATGAAAAAAAAAAATGTTTCCTCTCAAGCTAAAACTAGATTTGAAGGAAGAAGGTGCTCAAGCACAACTATCAATGAATTCACAAGAGAATGAAAGAAAAGTTGCAACTATCACACAAGTAGAATTTCAAGTAGAGGTCAAAGATGAAAATTGGTTATGGAATTTGATATTTGGCCATCTCAACTTTGGAGGTTTGAATTTGTTGCACAGGAAAAGCATGGTGAAGGGATTTCCACTCATATAAAAACTGGACAACCTATGTGAAGGATGAAACTTGGGAAAACAACATAGATAATCATTTCCAGTAGGAAAGTCTATAATGGAAAAGGAACATTTCGAGATTGTCCATTCAAATTTATGTGGACCAATACGAACACCATTAATTCAGGGAAGTTATTATATTTTGATCTTCATAGATGAATACACATGGAAGACATGGGTCTACTTCATAAGATAGAAAAGTGAAGTGTTTGAGTACTTCCAGCAATAAAAATCTGTTGTTGAGAAGAAAAGTGGACACTACATCAAAGTGTTGAGGAATGATAGAGGTGGCGAATACATCATAAATGAATTCCTACGTTTTTGTAGGGAGCATGGAATTTAGAATCAATTTACAACAAGGTATACAACTCAGGAAAATGGTGTCATAGAAAGGAAGAATAGGACCATTATGGAAATGGCAAGGAGTATGTTGAAGGCAAAGAATTTGCCAAATGATTATTGGGTTGAAGTTGTCGCTTGTGCAACATATATCATTAATACGTGTCCAACCAAAAGTGTTATGAATATAGTTCCTGAAGAGGCATGGAGTGGAAGAAAGCATAATGTCACTCACATGAGAGTGTTCGTATGTGTGGTGTATGCACATGTCCCAAATGAGTTGAGGAAGAAGTTGGACAAAAAGGGGGAGAAATGTATATTTTTTGCATATAGTGATGAATCCAAGGCATACAAGCTCTACAATCCATCAACCAAGAAGGTCATAATTAGCAGAGATGTTCAGTTCATAGAAGAGGAAGCATGGGATGGAAGTTTAGAGAAGACAATCAATGTGAAGACATGTATACCACATGAAGACAAAGAGGAATTGACCGTAATAATTAATTCCTCAACAATGACTCCTCCTACACCTACACAAGCTCAACAAAGCAATCAACATGTGACACCACAAAAAATAATAGGACAACGTCTCGCAGCCAAGAAATTACTTCTCCAATCACACCACAAAGATCCAAAATTCCATCTACTTAAATAAAAACACCAAGTGAAATATCAAGCCCATCTTCCACAATCATAAGAAGACCAAATTTTAGAAATTTATGTGAATTTTATGAGAAAAATGAAGTTTACAGTAGCATTGGTCTAAGTTCCTTATTTGCATTGTTTTGTCATGTAGATGACCCAATTCATTTTGAGGATGGAGTAAAATAAGAAAAATGGGGTTGCGGCAATGGATGAGGAAATAAGATATAGAAAAGAATGACACATGGGAGCTAGTGAACCTTCCACAAGGAAAATAAGTCATAGGAGTGAAGTGGGTCTATAAGACCAAGAGAAACATTGAAGGAAATATTGAAAGGCATAAAGCAAGGCTAGTTGTCAAAGGATACAAGCATCATCATGGAAGAGATTACGCAGATACATTTGCGCCAGTAGCGAGGATGGAGACAGTGCATATAGTGTTGTCGATTTCCATGCAACATAAATGGAAAGTGTATCAAATGGATGTAAAATCAATGTTCTTGAATGGAGTGCTAAAAAAGAAGGTATATGTTGCGTAACCTCCTGGTTATGAGATAGAAGGCCAAGAAGACAAGGTGTATAGGTTGAAGAAAGCTCTTTATGGGCTGATGCAAGCACCGCGTGCATGGTATAGCAGAATAGATGCTTACTTGATGGACAATGGGTTCGAAAAATGTGATGGTGAACCTACTCTCTACATCAAAGAGAATGAAAGTAAGATTCTTGTTATTGTTTTATATGTAGATGATTTTATTTTAACAGGGATTGATGATTTCCTCATTGTTGATTTCAAAGAAGTCATGAAAAGTGAGTTTGAAATGACTGACTTTGGGTTGTTAAGATATTTTCTGGGCATAGAAGTGAAGCAAACAAAAAATGGTATTTTTATCTCTCAAGATGAGTATGTTGCAGAAATTTTAGAGAGGTTTAATATGGAGAACAACAAGGCAACACCAATTGAAACAGTCGTGGGGTTGAAGTTTGTTAGAGTCGGTCTTTTCATCCCTCCGTCAGAGATCATTTCTCTTATTGCATTTCATTTTTAGGTGTCTCATTCAGTTCATCGATCTGCATTCCGTTAGGGGCATGCCATAATCTGACGGAAGGGATTTCTCAGTCATACCCCCCATGCCTTATCCATGCTGGCTCAGGTTTTTCCATCAAATCAATTTTAAAATCCATTCATAGTCCTGTTTTGTCTCTTGGTCAGCAAGAGTCATTTTAGGGTTTCTAGGTCATATTAGGTCTAGGGTTAAGTTGATTTAGTCCTAAAAATGTCCAATAATGCCAGCAGGCCGGAGGGAAGTTTTAAACAAGTTTTCATTGCAAAATCTCATCGTCAAGTCGCTTGATCATGACTTTTCTTCAAAACTCTGTTTTGAAGAAAATCATCATTTTGTTCTTTGTAATAAATTGCCATGTATATTTTCAAGGTTTTTCAGTTGAAGATGTTCAGGTGCAGCCCTGGTCATCCTTTGCCGAATTCGACGCTAGCCATCCCTGCAAAAAGTAGCCAAGAGTTTCTTCATTCAGCCAAATAATCAAAGTGGAAGCAGAAAACAGAGTTAAGTGAAAAGTGCCAAAGTCTGCGAAATTGCAAAGGCGGGTTGTTTCAAAAGGAAAATCAAGGTCCATGATATATAAGACATTTTAGTGTTTAAAAAATCCATTTACACGCAAAGTTATCAAAGAAGCCGAAAAAATCATGGAGGAAGCAAAAGTCAGTGTGAAAATTCAAGACTGTGTGTTGGAGTGTTGCGTGGCGCATTGGGTTGGTGCGCGGCGCACATGGCCTGCGCGGTGCATAGAGCCACTCTGCATGGTGCAAAATTACATTGGCGTGACGCATCCAGCCTGCGCGACGCGTTGGGCTAGGGCGCGGCGCATAGGGCCAACACCAAGATTTTCACATTTGCTGCCAAAAAATTTCCAAAGAAGTCGGTCTAATTTCTCCATGTAAGTTATATCGATCTTGTATGAGCCATTAAAAAGAGTTTGGTAATGTTTGAAAGTGAATTATAAGAGTTTGAATGCCAAACATAAACCCTATCCTCTTATCAAAAATTGCTCTCTTAGGGTTTGGGTTTGATTGTTAAAGTTTGAATTTTGTGCCAAGTATTTCAAATCCCATTCCTCACCTATGGTTCCTTTCTCCTTCATTGTCATATTATCGTTGTCAATCCCTTATTCCCTAAACATCCCAAATCACTTATTCCCAAGACCTATTTTACCTATCCCTAAAACCTACCATTCCTTATCACTCTCCTTCTCTCATTTCACTTATAAGATCCTCAAGTCCCCAAGCAATCAAGTGACTGTCCTTGCATTTTAAATCTCACTTGATTGAATCACATTTTTACCACTATACTATTTCCCACAGTTCACTTTTCCCATTGTCCTATATTCCTCACAATTCATCAAATTCCTTTGGCACAAATTTGGCATTGAAACACAGGCACCAATTTCTCATTTTCAAACAAATCAAACATACACTTGATACATACCTTGCAGCACCATGACGGACACATTCATCATATGAACAAGACAGTGACTCAACCACTGAAACTGCATGCACCAGGAGAGCACTGAGGCGGCGTAAAAAGTATGATAAAATTCAAATATTGGCCGAAGCTTTTTTGGCTGAGCATGATACTCGATGATGGAACTTCAGTCCAAATTTCAACAAATTTGGAGAAAATTTTGTCATTTTTGAAATTTTTGGTCACAAAACAGGTTTTTCTGCCTGACGCGTCGCGCCACCTTGCGCGCGCTTATGATTGGGACATATTCCAGAGGAAAAATTGATATTTTTGGGTTTTTTATGATAAATTATGCATTTTCAGGAATGGCTGAGAGATTTCATCAAGTTCTGGGTTGCCTAAAGGGCCAAAAACACCTTGAAAATGACCTTTCTGCCACTTTTTGCACCAGCAGGAAATAGTCTTGGGAGATTGAATTTTTGGAGGGGAAAATGAAATCCAAATCCAAAAATTCGACTTGGGCTCGATAGTAGACAGGCAGGGCTTTCCAACGAGCTATCATGAGCTCAATTTGGAATTCAGGAAGTGCCTCAAAAATAGGCTCAAAGTGGCGCGACGCATTGAGTTTTTGAGCGCGACGCATAGAGGAATTTGGCCTATTTTTCACTCTTCAGCTCAGGAATTCGCCCAGTTTTGACTAGTTTTACTTTTGATGTAACTATTGATCTATCTTGATGTAATTTTATAACTATGATGTAATTTTGGCTCACATTCACTTGTTCTAGAGGATTCATTCACTAAAAAGTGAAAATTAAATGAATGAATCAGTTTCCTTCCATATAGAGGCAAGTTGTTTGATTGTCTAGATTTCAGTTCCTAGTGTAGAATTGGTTCAGACAGCTCCTAGAATGATGAGCTAGACCCCTAGAGGTGTGGTAATGGGTTAGGCTTGCCTATATTATGTATTTTCTGAGTCATTTTCAGGGTTGGACTCTTGGGAAAATTTTGGCACCTCATTGTATATTCATTTCAACTTTTTGGCAAAGGAAAGACCAGAGTTTTGCAGCACTTGTTGGGATCCTTGTGGCTCTAAGTTTTGATGATTTTTTTCTCCATGTATCAGTAAGTTTCATTAATGTTATATGTATTCCATTTCCCTTCTCTTTTCTTCTGAATTAAACAAATGAGTAACTAAGGTAGAATTCATTAGTTTGTTGGTGCTCTGCCTTAAAATTTTGTTTAGTTTTATATGTTTTCCTCCGTTTGAAGAGGATCCTTGCACCTTCTTGCCCTCTTCAGCTCCTCATCAGTCTTTTCTATCCCTTCATTGAATCTAAGACATCAAATCCATTGCCTTCCCTGCCCCAGCTTGAACTCCGCAAGAATTTGGCCTCATCCCCAAGCCCAAAACCGCCTTTTCCTTTTTCCAACAAAAAACCCCTAAAAATCATTCCAAACTCCTTGATTCATATACCTAGCCTAAAATTAGCACTCATTTCAGTCATTTCAAGCCCTATTGATACATTTTTCCTAAGATTGACCCGGAGAGAGCCCTCTCCTGTTCTGGTAGGGCTAGCTACCAGACTGAGCGTGGTTTGGTGTTACCCTGAATCCCGCCTTCCTTCAGCCTAAGGTGGATTTAGGCAATAACATAGTGGTGACCATACTAGGGAAGAAAATGGTTTGCTTGTTGGTGTTATTTTTTTTATAAGCTACAGACGGAGCCTGAAGTTATGCCAGGTAGCCTTCGAAACGCTCTTGCTTTGCATTAGCAGAAGTAGATAAATGCTGCTTCAGTCAATCTCTGGTCTAGCTTGTGAACGTGACACTTGACTTGTGAATTTCCCCAGTACATGTATCAAGTTCAGATCTGATGGTTGATGGTGGAAAACGATCAGACATTAGAAGGCTGAAATCATTCACCTGGTGACTCCAACTCAATGTAGAGACTCCACTGGAGGACTAACTATTTCTCTGTGAAAATGGAAGGATCTTACATAAAGTTCAGGTATCCAAAGTGGAATGGTATTCAGGATCTAGTCTGCTTTCTTGTAAATTACTTCTTCATTGTTCTTGAAGCTATCCTGAAAGTTTTTCAGAATTTGTTGTATGATAAAGGTGATCAAAATCTTCACTCGACCTATTCAAAAAATGTAAATACTGAGTTTCCCTTTGATGCTGGCCTCCTTACTTTTCCCACATCTTATGATGACTCTCTTCCGAGTGATGAGCCTAAAGAAAACAAGACTGATCCCGTAGCTCTTGTATGTACACCTACACCTTTTATAGTCCCAGATAGGTATAAAACTCTTGTTCTACCTTCTGTTCTTCTTGCTTTCCCTAAAAATTATGACCTATATCTACCAAGATTTGACGATGAATGTAACAATATCAACGCTCAGCAACATCTGCAGAATGTTGAAACTTTTCTAGACCTTTTTGAAGTTGATGATGAGGATGTCAGTATTAGGCTTTTTGCTCTTTCTTTGCAAGGCAAAGTCAAGAGTTGGTTCAAAGCCTTACCTGTTACGAGCATCTTAGATTTCCAGCAGTTCATCAAAGTTTTCCTCGACAGGTGGGTGATCAGACAGAACCTTTTCTTGATTATAGAAGAGTATAACCAGCTGAAAAGACTGCCAGGGGAGATAGTACAACAATTTTCTGCCAGATTTAACCAAGTATATTTTTCGATGCCAGCTGATATAAGACCTTCTTCTAGATTTGCTCTCTTGCACTACCCGGGTGCCTTTGATCTGGAAATGGAGTTTCAGCTGAGAGAAAGGAATATTGCAACACTTCACGAGATGCAAAACAGTGCAGTGAATGTAGAAGCTCATTTTCTGATCCAAAGGCCAAGGTTGAAGGAAGAAGAGATGAAAAACATAGATCCGAAGAAATCGACATCTCTAGAGGTAAAGCTTGACATGTTGGTAAGTGCAGTAGAAGAGATGATGCGAAAGAAAACCACAAGGAATGAGTATAATGTACAAGCCCATGACTTGCTGATTGAAGAAGAACAAGTGGCTGATCCAAAACATTTGGTTTCTTATCCCAGTTGTCATAGTGATTGCTTTATAGATCATCTTGAAGAAGAGAGAGTTGTTGATTTGACATGTATGCTTGATGATGAACTTTATATTGATGATTTGCCTCAGTTTGATCAGTACAATGACGATTATGTTCTCCAAATAGAAGCTAATCTTGCAGACAAATCAGCAGCTAGTTTTTGGAAGGAGGAAGTTCACTTTCAGCAGCTCGAGTACAGTGATCAATCGATACATATCAGCTATGAAAATGACGAGGAAAGTGCAGCAAATTTTGAAGTAAGTGAAGGATATTTGCCTTTTTGTTTTGATTCGTTTCAGTTCATCAGAGATAACTACCATGCAATTAGAAATCAACTGCCAACAAGTCTTGATCTGGACCATCTTGTGGGCAATGAAAACTTTGTTCAAGAATTCTCATATTCAGATTTACAGTCCCCGAATGTAATTTATGGTCAAGTTGCAGAGGAAGACATGGAAGCTGGCACATATGATCCAATGATACCAGATGACTCCGTACCATTTTGTTTTGAATCATTTCAGTTTTTGAAAGGTAAATTGCATAGTAAATCTTCAAATGAGCAGCCTATAGGAAATCGACAATCTCTCAGTTTTAATGTTGAGGATGAGACAGATATCGAAATTCTTGAGCAGGTTGTTAATGAGAAATCTTCCCCTGAAATGACTGATGAAATAATTTTGGATACAAAACCCTCCCTAGCTCCATATTTGCAGCCACCAAACGAAATTGAAGGTCAGATTACAGATGAAGGTGTGGAAGCCGAAATACATGATTTAATGATGCAAGAGGATTCTGTACCCTTTTGTTTCGAAGAATTTTAGTTTATAAAGCAGAATCTTCATAATATCTCTAAAGGAAAAGATGAACAGCCAGTAGGATGTCATACAGTTTCAATGGATACATCCCAGCAGTCTTCTCAATTTTTTGATGATCCTATTGCTCGTGTGTTGGATGATGTTTGCTGTAAAATTTCTTCTCCATTAGCTAACCATGTGCTAGAAAAGAATGTTGATGATAATCTTATTCAAAAGTCGCCTTCATTGTCTTGTCTAGTAGATTTTTCATTACAAAGCCCATTTCAAGGTTTGCAGTCATATGAGGAGATTGATAAAGGAGACTTTTGTTCTGTTTGGAATCAACAACAGAGTCTGGTTATTCACGAAATTCAGGATCCTTTTGATAGCTTGCTGCAATCACCAAAGAAAGACAACACATATGTGAGGAAAATCTTAATATCCAGCTATGAAGATTATTTGGACCAGAACAGTGATGTATTGATGGAAATCAATGGCTATGTTTATGAAGATCCTTTCGCAGTATTCTTGAAGTCATCCAGTCAATTCATGTTTTGCAAGTTTATCAACAGTCAACTTGATTCCGAGTTTCCATGGGAGTTGCCTTTCGTTTCTTCCCTTTTCCTGCGCATCAGAAAGCATTTGGGAAGAAATCAAATAGCAGCCAGGATGCTTACATGGTTGCATTGGATATTCCATTTCACTTGATCAGGTGGTGAAAAGAACAATTAGAGTAGGTTTGATGAATAAGCTCAATTGTAAGCAGCTTTCTAGTTTGTCAGTTGTGTTTTAGTCATGTTTTGTTTTATTATGGTTTTCAGTTTTAGTCTTGAGTCAGAGTCAGTCTGCGTAATGTCAGTTTTCGTGTTTTGGCTCCATCACCCAATGGATGAAGGCACTGTCTGCTCTCCCAAAGATCTGTAGTTCTTGGCACCTCCAAGGAGCTACCATCCCCTGGAGCCAATGTTAGAGTCGGTCTTTTCATCCCTCCGTCAGAGATCATTTCTCTTATTGCATTTCATTTTTAGGTGTCTCATTCAGTTCATCGATCTGCATTCCATTAGGGGCATGCCATAATCTGACGGAAGGGATTTCTCAGTCATACCCCCCATGCCTTATCCATGCTGGCTCAGGCTTGTCCATCAAATCAATTTTAAAAGCCATTCATAGTCCTGTTTTGTCTCTTGGTCAGCAAGAGTCATTTTAGGGTTTCTAGGTCATATTAGGTCTAGGGTTAAGTTGATTTAGTCCTAAAAATGTTCAATAATGCCAGCAGGCTCGAGGGAAGTTTTAAACAAGTTTTCATTGCAAAATTTCATCGTCAAGTCGCTTGATCATGACTATTCTTCAAAACTCTGTTTTGAAGAAAATCGTCATTTTGTTCTTTGTAATAAATTTCTATGTATATTTTCAAGGTTTTTCAGTTGAAGATGTTCAGGCGCAGCCCTGTTCATCCTTTGCCGAATTCGACGCCAGCCATCCCTGCAAAAAGTAGCCAAGAGTTTCGTCATTCAGCCAAATAATCAAAGTGGAAGCAGAAAACAGAGTTAAGTGAAAAGTGCCAAAGTCTGTGAAATTGAAAAGGCGGGTTGTCTCAAAAGGAAAATCAAGGTCCATGATATATAAGACATTTTAGTGTTTAAAAAATCCATTTACACGTTAAAGTTATCAAAGAAGCCGAAAAAATCGTGGAGGAAGCAAAAGTCAGTGTGAAAAGTCGAGACTATGTGTTGGAGTGTTGCGTGGCGCATTGGGCTGGTGCGCGGCACACATGGCCTGCGCGGTGCATAGAGCCACTCTGCACAGTGTAAAATTACACTGGCGCGGTGCATCCAGCCTGCGCGACGCGTTGGGCTGGGGCACGACACACAGGGCCAACACCAAGGTTTTCACATTTGCCTCCAAAAAATTTCCAAATAAGTCGGTCTAATTTCTCCATGTAAGTTAGATTGATCTTGTATGAGCCATTAAAAAGAGTTTGGTAATTTTTGAAAGTGAATTATAAGAGTTTGAATGCCAAACATAAACCCTATCCTCTTATCAAAAATTTCTCTCTTAGGGTTTGGATTTGATTGTTAAAGTTTGATTTTTGTGCCAAGTATTTCAAATCCCATTCCTCACCTATGGTTCCTTTCTCCTTCATTATCATATTATCGTTGTCAATCCCTTATTCCCTAAACATCCCAAATCACTTATTCCCAAGACCTATTTTCCCTATCCCTAAAACCTACCATTCCTTATCACTCTCCTTCTCTCATTTCACTTATAAGATCCTCAAGTCCCCAAGAAATCAAGTGACTGTCCTTGCATTTTAAATCTCACTTGATTGAATCACATTTTTTCCACTATACTATTTCCCACAGTTCACTTTTCCCATTGTCCTATATTCCTCACAATTCCTCAAATTCCTTTGGCACACATTTGGCATTGAAACAAAGGCACCAATTTCTCATTTTCAAACAAATCAAACATATACTTGATACATACCTTGCAGCACCATGACAGACACATTCATCATATGAACAAGACAGTGACTCAACCACTGAAACTGCATGCACCAAGAGAGCACTGAGGCAGCGTAAAAAGTATGATAAACTTAAAATCTTGGCCGAAGCTTCTTTGGCTGAGCATGATACTTGATGATGGACCTTCAGTCCAAATTTCAACAAATTTGGAGAAAATTTTGTCATTTTTGAAATTTTTGGTCGCAAAACAGAGTTTTCCGCCCGATGCGTTGCGCCACCTTGCGCGCGCTTATGATTGGGACATATTCTAGAGGAAAACTTGATATTTTTGGGTTTTTTATGATAAATTATGCATGTTTAGGAATGGCCGAGAGATTTCATCAAGTTCTGGGTTTCCTAAAGGGCCAAAAACACCTTGAAAATGACCTTTCTGCCACTTTTTGCACCAGTAGGAACCAGTCTTGGGAGATTGAAGTTTTGGAGGGGAAAATGACATCCAACTCCAAAAATTACACTTGGGTTGGATAGTAGACAGGCAGGGCTTTCCAATGAGCTATCATGAGCTCAATTTGGACTTAGGGAAGTTCCTCAAAAATAGGCTCAAAGTGGCGTGACGCATTGCGTTTTTTAGCGCGACGCATAGAGGAATTTGGCCTATTTTTCACTCTTCAGCTCAGGAATTCGCCCAGTTTTGACTAGTTTTAATTTTGATGTAACTATTGATCTATATTGATGTAATTTGATGACTATGATGTAATTTTGGCTCACATTCACTTGTTCTAGAGGATTCATTCACTCAAAAGTGAAAATTAAATGAATGAATCAGTTTCCTTCCATATAGAGGCAAGTTGTTTGATTGCCTAGATTTCAGTTCCTAGTTTAGAATTGGTTCAAACAGCTCCTAGAATGATGAGATCGACCCCTAGAGGTGTGGGAATGGGTTAGGCTTGCCTATATTATGTATTTTCTGAGTCATTTTCAGGGTTGGACTCTTGGGAAAAGTTTGGCACCTCATTGTATATTCATTTCATCTTTTTGGCAAAGGAAAGACCAGAGTTTTGCAGCACTTGTTGGGATCCTTGTGGCTCTGAGTTTTGATGATGTTTTTCTCCATGTATCAGTAAGTTTCATTAATGTTATATTTATGCCATTTCCCTTCTCTTTGCTTATGAATTAAACAAATGAGTAACTAAGGTAGAATTCATTAGTTTGTTGGTGCTCTGCCTTAAACTTTTGTTTAGTTTTATATGTTTTCCTCCATTTGAAGAGGATCCTTGCACCTTCTTGCCCTCTTCAGCTCCTCAGTAGTCTTTTCTATCCCTTCATTGAATCTAAGACATCAAAGCCATTGCCTTCCCTGCCCCAGCTTGAACTCTGCAAGAATTTGGCCTCATCTCCAAGCCCAAAACTGCCTTTTCCTTTTTCCAACAAAAAACCCCTAAAAATCATTCCAAACTCCTTGATTCATATACCTAGCCTAAAATTAGCACTCATTTCAGTCATCTCAAGCCCTATTGATACATTTTTCCTGAGATTGACCCGGAGAGAGCCCTCTCCTGTTCTGGTAGGGCTAGCTACCAGACTGAGCATGGTTTGGTGTTACCCTGAATCCCGCCTTCCTTCAGCCTAAGGTGGATTTAGGCAATAACAAAGTTGAGCAAGGAATATTGCAGCAGCAATGTCAAACTAACATTATACAAAAGTATGGTGGGAAGCCTAATGTATTTGACCACAACTAGGCCTGACATAATGTATGCAGTGAGTTTGGTGTCAAGGTTCATGGAGACACCCAAAGAGACACATTGGCAAGCTGGGAAAAGGGTTTTAAAGTATGTCAATGGGACAAAGGAGTATGGCATTTTGTACAACACAACAAATAATTTTAGGTTGGTTGGTTATTTTAGTTTCGAAATTTTGATTCTACCATCAGTGATCAAAATCACTCTTTTTATATCCATTTTAGGGGTCCCACTCAAATTTCTTCTTTTATCATTCCATTAGGTCATGCAAAAGATTGATTCACTGATGGTAGCCCTAGTCATAAAGCCTCACTCTCCTTCAAAATTTGACATTTTTTGACCCACTTTCATGCCTTGCTGAGCATAAAGAAATCTTAAAATCTCCTTTCACTATGTCATTATGTTAGTCAAAGTCAATCATGGAATCAGGTCATCCAAGGTCCCATTAAGTCAACTAGGTTTCATTTTTCAAGGTTCATAACGCACCATTTTATCTCAATAAGGTCAGAAAAGGTGTGAGAGTGACACAAATAATACTTTCTCAATCATCTACAGAGGATTTATCAACATGTAAATATCATCTTTAAATTTGTAATTTTGGTTTCAGAGTATGATTTTCATACCAAAATGTAGTTTTATTCAAAACAGAGATGTAATTTATTTTTAATTTTTATGTAATTTTCTGATCATATTATCTAATAAGTTTTGTCCCAAGCTGCCAACTCAAACTTCACATGCCAAATTGAAGAGAATAAAAGTCAAAATTAAAAGTGCCAAACTCCAACAACATCATCTCGTAAAGAAGAAAAATCAAAGGAAAAGGGTAATCAACAATGTTTTCAAAAGGTGAAATGAAACATTAGAAAAGTGGGTTTTCCAATCTAAATTCAAATTCACTTAAGTATTTATGAATCCTTGACATCATTTCATATTCATTTGTGTCCTACAAACACCAAGCAAGCACTCTAAGAGAGAAAAAATTCGAGTTTTTGCGCGAAATTGGAAAAAAAGAGAGTAGAGGGCGCAAATCCTTAAGCGACGGTGCAAATTCTTAAGAGAGGGTGCAAATGCTTAAGAGAGGGCACAAATTCTTCTATGAGGGCAAAAATGCTTTTGTGAGGGCACAAATGCTTTTGCGAGGGCACACATTCTTCAGACGCTGCACAAATGACCAGGAAACCCCATAAACACATTCAAGTGGCAAAACATCATTTCCAAATCTTCATCAACCTACTCATCAACCTCCAGCAAATGAGTTAGAGCTAATGCCATTAAATAACATCTTCATCAAGTTCATGTGTTGAGTGTTGTGAAATTTAGGTTAGAATTTGGTGTTTGAAAATTGTTTTAAAACCCTAGTATCCCCATTGCATTCATGAAAATTCCCAAATTTCACTCCCTTACACCTTTATACCCTTCCCACAATTGCAAATACCTATTCCTAAACCCCTGTTTTACAAAATTCCCTTTCCCTAACGATTTTTCCCAAAACCCTAAGCCATAGGTGCTACATTTCCCTAGTGTCCCAATCCCCAAATACCCATCCTAAATCCCATCATACTACTACTCCCTATCCCTCCCCCATTTCATAAGTCCCTAGCACCATCTCCTTCATTTTCCTTTTCCCATTCCTCATTCCTAAAAACAAATTTCACATCATCCATTTCCCTAGGGTTTTGATAAAAACACCATGGCAGAAGAGGAAGAAAACATATCATACAGTGAGGGAGAGGAAATAGAGGTGAAGAGGCCACATAAAGGGGGAAGAGCACTCAAAATTGAACCTACCAGCACTAGGGAACTCTTGGATTCTCCAATGACTGTGACATGCTTCAAACATGTTGGTTGTTATGAGTTTTGTGAGAAAATTCAGAGGGTCCAACATCATCACATGTTGACCAAATTTTTCATATCTAGACTCCATGAAAACCAAGTTACTTTAGCTAGTGTCACCTTTACTATATCAACTACTATCATTTCAGCTTCCACTCGGATCCCAAATGTTGGGGAGAAGTGGTTCAAGAAAGGTGATTTGGAGAAACAATACTTTGAGCCTTTCCTAAAACCAAGATACAAGAATGAGACAAAGAGGTTCTTTCCTTTTTCTCACCTCCTAGACATAAATGCACCAATAATGAGGATAATCATTAAATAATTTTCATGTGAAGGTAGATTTTCAAGGCTTTATTCCTATCACATCCGACTCTTACTGCATTTCACTAGAGTAAATATGCTTAACATACCCTACTATCTTTCCGGAGCATAAATAAGATGGCATATATTGCCCAAAAAAAGGAGTATGAACAAAAAATGAGAATTTTTTTTCATCATTCCCTTATCAAAATCATAGTCCTCTATCATCGCAATAAATTAAACATTGCATGGAGTACCTTCATAGCCAATGATATTTTCAAAGAGCCATCTACTCAGCATGCACAAAATGTCTTTTCATCATCCCAGCCATCCACTTCCATCCATCCATCTCATCCCATAACACATTCATCATCATTAGATCAGTCCCCTTCACCTCATTCATCTCCATCTCATCATGACATTGGGTCACCTAGCAAGATTGAGGACAGTGAGCCTAAGTGGGCTGGTATGGTTGAGGTTGAGCCATTGCCAAAAACTTACCATAGAGGTCACAGGCATGTGTTTGCTCCACAGAGAGTGGAAGGGGATATGCCTTCTACATCATCAAAGGAGGTGGAGAAACACAAAGAAAAGGTGATTGAGGCAGTCATTCATGATGAGGAAGACCTCCATGAATAAAAACAAGAATTCGAGCTTGTTGACCTAGATGAGGATGAAAATGACAAAATCATTAATGCAGCCATCAAAGGAAAGGATGTCAATATTAAGGAGTTCCAAACTAATCTTGACAGGGCCAAATATGTCATAAAATTCCTTGAGCGGGATAATGAGCAATTGAAGACTAAAAAATTCATTGATGAGGTCAAGTATATCACTACTCAAACGGGGGTAGAAAAGGCCAAAGTTATGCTAGATGAGACACTTGAAAAGTATGTCTTGCTTGATGAAAAAGAGGAACAAGCCCCAGGAAAAATACCTGGAAATAGATGGATGAAAAGAGCTCTAGCTCTAGAAATACAAAGGGATGTTGAGCTTGTTGATCAGCTAACCATAAATGAGCAACTTGGCATAGTGATCAGTGAAATAGGGAGCCATGGCTTGATAGAGCCAATCATCACTTGGAGAAGCTTCTAGCAAAGGCTAATAAATACAATGACCTATTGAGGAGGAAGGTCAAACACCATGCTCTAAAAGAGAAAATTGCAATGGCCAAGGTCAAAAGAGCCAATGCAAAGATTAAAGATTTGACCATGGAAGAGGAAAAAATTGGACATACTTGCAGAGGCCTTTCTCCAAGCCTAGCCACATCATCATCAACTATTCTACCAATTTTGAAGCATTTTGAAACTTTTTTGGAAAATATGGGATTTTCTGAGCTTTTCTGAACAGACATTTATCATAAATTTGATCATTTGCACAACACCCTAGGTGCTATGCAAATGTTTGGGGCACTTTCTTAGGGAAATAAGGCCACCATTGGATTCCTAAGGAAAAATGAATTCCAAAAAACCATGTTTCCAGCCTTGATTTGTAGATTTGATAGGTGAAAAGGTCAAAAAACTACCTAAAAATCACATTTCTGCCCTTGTTTTGGTCTGGGCACTGCACTTAGAGTAGTCTTGGGAGATTGAAGTTTTGAGGGGGAAAATGACCTTCATTTTGGAAACTGGAGGCATATTCAGAAAGAGGACTTGAAGGGATTTGAAACAAGCCATCTTGGGCTTGATTTGGACACCGGGAGGGCACCCAAAATCAGCCTTGAACATGGAGGGCACAAATGACACAACGAGGGCGCAAATGACACAGTGAGGGCACAAATGACCGTTTGCTGATATTTTTGAAATTTCTCTGTAATTTTGACTCTAATTCAGAAAATCATGTTTCTACCTATGTAGTTAATGATGGTAAATGTAATTATGCTATGGATAAGTTACCTAGGGGTAGATTCATTCGGTAAAAGTTATTATTGTCTCAAATGAATTCGTTTGAATATAATTAGGAATGAGTCGCTGGAACTATCCTACACTTCATATTTCAGTTCAGTATTTTGTGGATCTCTTCCTCACCTCATGGATTCAACCCCTGAGGATGAGTGAATGTTGTTTTGATGTCTTCTTAGTCCCTTTCTTCACTCTTAGCAAGGGTTGGAATTAGTTTGGATGTTAGCTGTTTAGTCAATTTAAAGTCTTAAATTTCTTGCATTAATTATCAACTGAGGTTTGGAAACTGATGAAGTGTGGTACACTCTATGTGCTTAGTTAACCCATTTATTACATCGTTTTTTTGTATTTTATGTTGTTTTGGGGGGTTTCTGTTCTTTGATGTCTAAGAATGTTTAATCTAAAGCTATGAAAAGATTTAAATGAATCTAATGAATTTTAAGAAGGAAGAAAAGGAAGTGTTCCTAAGTTGTTCTAATTTTCATAAAAATAAATAAAAAACTGTTGACTAATTAGGACCTAATTTGGAAAATAGAGCATCTATCTTATCTTATCATTAGTCCTATTCCATGGATCTAATTCTAAAAACTAAGATTGAAATTGAAGTGCTTGTCTTAAGTAAAAGCAAAAAATGAAAACAACTAATGTACTTCTAGTTACTTCAGCATTCAATTTATGAAGCATGACCTTCTTGAGATGATGTGTAAGCAATTGTTTGTACTTTAACTTCTAATGTCCTAGAACAGTAAGAAAAGGATGAAAAGGAAAACATCTAATGTATATTTAGCTACTCCAACATTTAATTATGAAGTGTGATCTTCTTGAGATGGTGTTAAGTAACCAATTATACCTAATGATCTAGAAAACTAAGTAAAGTATGTATTAGGTAACTTAGTAATAGCATTCATTAAACATTTAATCATTCAATCTTGAAATATAAGTAAATAAATCTCCTTGGAATGACCTTTAGGAATATCAGTGATGCAACTAAGTGAGGATCTAAAAGAAAAATGTGAAAGCATGTAAAGAAACTAATGTATATTTGACTTTATCCAGCATTCAATGTGAAGTATTACCCTCTTGAGGTGATGTGTGAGAAGTCAATTATCCTTAGTTTTTAAGTTCCTAGAAAGAAAATAACAACGTGTAGAGTAAATTCAATCACTGTATGAATTAGATATTTAACCATTTAGTTTAGGATCTTCATATTGAAATGGCTTTTGAAATGTTGGGTTTGTGTTATATTCTTTCCACGACTAGTCACGCGTGGGGGTGTAATAGGGGGGCGATAGCCCCCCCTGTACGTTGCCCTGGGCGCAATGTATAGGGGGGTCATAGGGGGGGCGGTAGCCCCCCCTGTTGGGGTTCGTGGCAGTGCCCCCAAAAAAAAAAATTGGTCCTTATTTTTCGGTGGGTGGACCCACCCATGGTTTTGTGCATGGGTTTGCACATGGTTTTGGGGCATGATGGTTTTCGACCCCTGGTATTTTATAGATTCGGTCAAGGGAACTACGGTTATGTTCTAATCCAGGGTTAATGGATTGGGGTTTATGTATGCTTCGGCATGTATATATATGTGTTGTAACACTAAAAGGAATATAATGAAAAATCAAGTTGGTCGTCCCGATTTGGGATCTAGGGGAAAATCTCTGTGTTTATCTGTTTTATGTTTTATGCTCTCACTATTGTTTATTTTTTGTTTTAAAGATTCATTCGTAGATAATTTATGTACAGGGTTAATGTTGAGATTGCAACAAGATGATGAGCTTAGTGGAAAGGAGTCGCCTTCACTAAGTGGGCCTGCAGGCTATTTTGGCTATTTTGGCTATTTTTGGTGCAAAGTCTATTTTTAGACTATGTCTATTTTTAGACATGTGGATCATGATTCTATGAGTTGCAGGATGCTATTTGTGGAGGGTTGGTCAAGTTGGAAAAATATATGGACTTCTATTTTTAGACATATTGGGCGGAATCTATTTTTAGATTGCCAGTCTAAAAATAGATATGTCGAATATTATTAGCTCTTAATAATATTTGGAATATAAACATTATCTTATTCTCTTGGAGCACTTCAGTTAAGTGCACAGATGTGGCACAGGAGCTGACAGAAGGAATTACGCTATTCCTAAGGGTTAAGTGGAGCTATTGCATGGATACTTCAGTTAGAACTCATGTGACAGAGTTTGGTGGAGTTGATTGAGGAAGTTAGTGGAGTTGTATTCGGTTTAACTAATCTAAACATAGTTGAGCTATTTGTATTCAGTTTAACTAATTGATACAATTAGTGAGAGTGGTGTGAATTAATTATTAATTAATTCACTAATTATAAACTCATTAATCAACTAAAGAATGCATCAGTTAACTTCAGTGCATGGATAGTTTCAGTGGAGACCAGTGCAGAAATAGGTGAAAGAGCGGGTTAACTATCAGTTGTGACTATACTGTTGCTATTTGCAACACACAGATAGGTGGAGAAGCCCATGAGGATTGCGCAGTACAAGCCAGGTGGTTTATCTATTTAATGAAGCCATCCCATAGCATTGAAAATGCAATAGAGGTTGGCTATCAAGTGGCAAAAGATTGGAGCATGTGTTTTGCTAGATCTAGCTTGAGAGTGTGTAGCAATTGAGGGTGTGCATGAGAGCTTGTGAGGAGCTTTTGTACTATGATTGTTACATGATCTCCATGACATATAATATACAGATAGTTGGGGTTTTCAGCTTTAAACTTTCCCATTAAATACTGTGTTCATATGTGTGATTGTTTGTGGTTTTAATGTATGCATGCAATTGATTTTATTTCCACATGTGATGATCAATGGTAGAAGAGATTCTGTATTATGAATGAAGCTAAAATAGTGTGTGATCAAGAGAATCTTGGCAAATAATATATCAGTTATTCAAATTTCTACATGGTATCAGAGCGTTATTGATCATCGGAGCAATTGCAAAACATTGAAGCGGTTGAGTTTTGTGTTGTTGGAATTCGAATTTGCAACAATGTTTTATGGGTGTCGAAGTTGAGATGTCTTTCAACGGATTGCGATTGGAGTATGCCCTTGAGGGCAGCTTGAATTATATTGCATGGAAGGATAGGATGGAGGTGGTGTTGGATGATAATGGGTTGAAGGAGTTCATAGATGCAGAAATTCCAAAGCCTACTTCTAGTGATGTTGTCGTACTTGACGCATGGCAAAAAAAGACAGCAAAGTGTCGAAGGATTCTGTTGGAGGGCGTGAAGGATCACATAGTGTCCAGCCTACATGGTAAGGCTTCTCCATATTTGATGTGGAAAGCCTTGACAGATTTATTCCAAAGCAAGAGCGACCAGAGGAAGTTGGTGCTCAAGGATAAAATCAGAAACATAAAGATGGAGAAAGGAGACAGTATGCCCAAGTACCTCACGAAGTTCATCCAATGCAGGGATGAGCTGGGAAGTGTGGGGGTGACTGTATATGACAAGGACTTGGTGAGCTTGGCTCTCCTTGGGCTTCCGAAGAGTTGGCATTCCTATCAGGACTCTGTCAATGGTCGGGAGAAATTGCCAGGATGGGAGCGACTTTGGTCGGATCTTGAGCAAGAGGAGATAAGGTGGAGTACCAGGGACGGATCTTCATCAAAGGCATCTGATGAAGAGAATTGTGCTTTGGCTGCCAAAGAAAAGAAGGGGAAGAGCAAGAAATCTTCTCATTCCGGTGCGAAAGGCAAGAAGCAGGACATGTCCAAGGTGAAGTGCTTTCACTGTCACCAACACGGACATTATGCCACAAATTGTCCGCAGAAGAAGAAAAATAAGCAGGCTGCTAGATCAGCAGCTAGAGAGGCCTTAGCCTCATAGTTTGAGCTAGATTTTTCACTGATCACATGCTTGGTCTCAAGTATGATGGGATCAGTGTGGTTTCTTGATAGTGGTGCGTCTTTTCACATGACAGGAGATCGAGATTTGTTTACTGATCTGGATGAGAAAGATCTTGGAGTGCACATCGAGATGGCGATGATGGTAGATACACTGCGACCAGTATCGGTACTATTTCCTTTGAGAGGGATTCTGGTAAACCCTTCAGATTGAAGGAAGTGATACATGTTCCAGGATTGAAGAAGAATCTTATCTCTGTGGCGATGTTAGAATACAAGGGATATGATGTTGTCTTTAGCGAGGGAAAGGATTTCCTCCACAGTAAGGCAACTGGTGAGACCCAGAGGATAGGACTTTGAGTTTAGAACCTTTATAGATTGCAGGTAGATGGGTGCGTAGCAATGGTAGGCAAGGCAGAAGGAGTGGTGAGCCGGGATGATGGCGAGTTGTGGCACAGGAGATTGGGCCACCTTCACCATGGAGCTTTGAAGATACTGCAGCAGATTTCTACTGGGCTTCCTAAAGGCACTCTTGCGCAGTCAGATCAGTGCAAGGGGTGTACCTTAGGAAAATTTGTGAAAGCCACCTTTCACGAGAAGGATAGTCACACCACGACGATCCTTGAGAGAATTCACATAGACGTGTGTGGACCTTTCTCAGCAGCTTCGACAGCAAAGCATAGGTATTATGTGATATTTGTTGATGATTTTTCTCGTAAATGATGGATATTCTTCATGCAGAAGAAGAGCGAGACATACTCAAAGTTCTGTGATTTCAAGGCGCTGGTAGAGAAAGAATTGGGGAAGTAGGTGAAGGCTCTTAGGAGCGACAATGGTGGTGATTGTCCTACGGCGAATTCAAGGACTTTTGCGGCGCCGAAGGGGTTCAGAGAGAGCTCGCAGCACCTCATAACCCACGACGGAAACGGGTTGCGAGAGCGGAAGAAACGAACGATCGTGGGTGTTGCCACCAGACGTGTTGCATGATCGGGGCCTACCCATTCACTTGTGGGTGGAGGCATGCAATACTGCAGTATATGTGCAGAACCATTGTCCTCACGGGATACTTGGCATGAGTACACCCGAGGAGGCGTTTTCTGGTAAGAGGCCTGATATTTCCCATTTGAGGATTTTTGGTTCACCTATTTACATTCATGTGACGAAGGATGCCAGGAAGAAGCTGGAGCCGACTGTGGAGGTTGGGATATTTTTGGGGTACATTGATACACCCCACAACTATCGTGTGTATTTTCTAGACAGTCGCAAGACTGTTGTGCGACGGGATATCAAATTTCATGAGGAGAAAGCCATGAAGTGTTCGCTTGAGAGGGAGCCACACTTGCATGCAGATGAGGAGCTATTAGTTCCTAAGGATGAGTCTGAGGATGTGGATCAGCCACAAGATGAGGTTCATGGAGTGGAAGAGACCACTCAAGCAGCGCCAACCATTAGAGGGCGGAAGCGCACTACAGAAGCTGAGCGACTGGCTCAAGATGCAGAGAAGGTTGTAGGAGCACCTACATCACAGCGTAGACAGAGACAGTCACCTGACCGGTATACTGGATACATGGCTCTTATGAGAAAGTGTATCGTGATAGAGCCATCCTCTTTCGAGGAAGCTGTGGAGGACCCCGCATGGGTAGATGCCATGGTGGAAGAGTATGATTCGATTATCAGAAACAGTGCATGGGAGATTGTCCCAAGACCGGAGGGGAAATCAGTGGTGGGTTCGAGATGGATCTACAAAGTGAAGCAGGCAGCTGACGGGAGTGTGGAGAAGTACAAGGCAAGATTTTTTTCCCGAGGCTTTTCACAGATAGAGGGGATCGATTATGAGGAGACCTTTGCACCTGTCGCAAGGTATTCTTCCATACGGACGATTCTTGCTCTCTCAGCGCAGATGGAGTGGCACATTCATCAGATGGATGTGAAGACTGCTTTCCTCAACGGAGTCATTGAGGAGGAGGTGTATATAGAGCAGCCTGAAGGTTTCAAGATCTTCAGCAGCGAGTCGCATGTGTGCAGGCTCAAGAGAGCGCTGTATGGGTTGAAACAAGCACCTCGTGCTTGGTACACACGGATAGACAGTTATTTCACCGGACTTGGATTCTCCAAGAGTGAGGCAGATCCTAACCTATACCAGATTGTGGTGGAGGGTAAGTTGTTTATCATTGTACTTTATGTAGATGATTTTATTTTGACAGGTGATGAGCTGTTGATAATCTCATGCAAGGAGGATCTTGCAAAAGAGTTTGAGATGAAGGACTTGGGCCTCCTTCATTATTTCCTGGGATTGGAAATTTGGCAGCGCAGTGATGGACTATTTGTTTCTCAGGGTAAGTATGCAGGAATCTTTGGAGAGGTTCAACATGCAAGGCTGCAAGCCTGTTGACACTCCTCTTCCTGGTGGTTGGAGGAAGGAGGATGCTACTTCAGCGGAGGTAGTGGATGCCACTGTCTATCGACAGTTGGTGGGGTCGCTTATGGATCTGGTCAATACACGACCCGATATATGCTATGCAGTTAACCAGCTTTCGCAAGCTATGGTTAAGCCTACCAAGCTCTTTTGGAAGGCGGGCAAGCATGTATTGCGCTATATTAGAGGCACATCGGGATATGGTCTATGGTACATGGAAACGGGAGGATGAGGGTGGCATTGTGGCTTCACAGATGCAGATTGGGCAGGGAGACCAACAGACAGAAAGAGCACATCTGGAGGGATTTTCAGTATCTGGTCGACAACATTTTCTTGGTACAGCAGGAAGCAGAGATCCGTGGCACTCAGTTCAGCAGAAGCCGAGTATTTGGAAGCGATTTTGGCTGCATGCGAGGCTATATGGATGAGGAAGATCCTGGTTGGGTTGTTCGGCTCACACTTGGATCCTACTGTGATATATTGTGATAATCAGAGTTGCATCAAACTCTCAGTTAATCCAGTATTTCATGATAGATCCAAACACATTGACATCCGGTGTCATCATATCAGAGATTGTGTGCAGCGGAAGGTCATGTTACTTTCATACATTCCTACGGAGGATCAGGATGATGATATCTTGATGAAGGCGCTCACCAGGAGCAAATTCAAATACCACAGGGGCAAGATAGGGGTTGCAGATAATCCATATCTTGTTGAGAGGGAGTGTTAAGATTGCAACAAGATGATGAGCTTAGTGGAAAGGAGTCGCCTTCACTAAGTGGGCCTGCAGACTATTTTGGCTATTTTTGGCGCAAAGTCTATTTTTAGACTATGTCTATTTTTAGACATGTGGATCATGATTCTATGAGTTGCAGGATGCTATTTGTGGAGGCTTGGTCAAGTTGGAAAAATAGATGGACTTCTATTTTTAGACATACTGGGCGGAATCTATTTTTAGATTGCCAGTCTAAAAATAGATATGTCAAATATTATTAGCTCTTAATAATATTTAGACTCTAATCATTATCTTATTCTCTTGGAGCACTTCAGTTTGATGCCTAGAAGTGGCACATGCAGCTGACAAAAGGAATTACGCTTTTCCTAGGGTTTAAGTGAAGCTATTGCATGGATACTTCAGTTAGAACTCATGTGACAGAGTTTGGTGGAGTTGATTGAGGAAGTTAGTGGAGTTGTATTCAGTTTAACTAATCTAAACATAGTTGAGATTTTTGTATCCAAGTTAACTAATTGATACAATTAGTGAGAGTGGTGTGAATTAATTATTAATTAATTCACTAATTAAATACTCATTAATCAACTAAAGAATACATTAGTTAACTTCAGTGCATGGACAGTTTCAGTGGAGACCAGTGCAGGAATAGGTGAAAGAGCAGGTTAACTATCAGTTGTGACTATACTGTTGCTATTTGCAACACATAGATAGGTGGATTAAGCCCATGACGATTGCACAGTTCAGGCTGGTGGTTTATCTATATAAAGAGGCCATCCCATAGCATTGAAACACACAATAGAGGTTGGCTATCAAGTGGCAAAAGGTTGGAGCATGAGTTTTGCTAGATCTAGCTTGATAGTGTGTAGCAAGTGAGGTAGTGCTGAGAGCTTGCAAAGAGCTTTGTACTATGATTGTTACATGATCTCCATGACATGTATAATATACATATAGTTGGGGTTTTCAGCTTTAAGCTTTCCCATTAAATACTGTGTTCATATGTGTGATTGTTTGTGGTTTTAATGTATGCATGCAATTGATTTTATTTCAGCATGTGATGATCAATGGTAGAAGAGATTCTGTATTATGCATGAAGCTAAAATAGTGTGTGATCAGGAGAATCTCGGCGAATAATATATCAGTTATTCAAATTTCTACAGTTAAAACCTACATTTGGTATCAAAGTAGTTTCGGCTTCAAGGGTATGCCTTTGCTGTTGAGGGGTTTTTTGCTTGGGCCTGAGGCAGACCCTGTTTAGTGGGAGATTTGCGGGATCGATACTTGCGGTGAAAGAAGATGGCGAGCGGCGGGAAGATAGAGATCAAGAAATTTAATGATCATATTTTTGAGTTGTGGAAGCTCAAGATGGAGGATCTGTTGGTGGATAAAGATTAGTGGATCGTGGTAGATCCGGGTACTAAACCAACGACAATGTCAGATGAAGAATGGAAGAAGCTAGATCGGAATGTGTTGTGTAGATTAATCCGTCTTGCGGACAAGACCGATCTCTCTAGTACAAAACGTAACTAGCAACAAACAGCCAATTATACTAATCTCTCTCTAAGCATATAAGATTTATAAAAACACTATACGGGTGTAAGGCCTACCTTATGTCCAACGCTTGCTTGATTTTGTTGAAGTCCTTCCCATGCACTGAAAGAACGTTCCTCGTATTATCTGCAATCACAAACAAGCAAAAAGATTAAGCAGCACCTGTATAGACATTATCATAAATCATACTTATCATAATGATCAAGGAATTTATGAAATAAACCACAAATTGACAGTTTAATGAGAGAAATGAGAATATTTGTATTAACTTTAAAGATAGAAAACCTTTACAACCTGTGCCTTGATGTTGTGCAGGTCCTCCCGGGGTCCGAAGCAGGAATCTCCTCTACTTTGACAAGCATTGCACTCTTGAACTAAGACAAATGGAGATGAGTGATTTAACCTCACAGAAAGTCTTAGTTAACTAAGTCTAAATCTCAACAGCATTTAACTTCAAATCTCATAAGCTTGAACTCCCTTTGAGGCTACCCAAGGCTTCTTTTTATAGTGGAAGAGAGGAGGTTTCTAGTTCCAAATATGAAGGGATAGATTCCTCCTTCAAAGGGATAAGCTCCTTACATCAAGGGGTTAGCTCCATCAAGTGAGGGATGCATGAACCTCTTCAAAGCGTATCCATTCCCGAAAATTCCCGTCTAGAATCTTCTAGAATTCACCTGGAATTCACTTTTATCTTCATTTTCTCACCTTTTTATGTTTTACAGAGGTCCGCACCCATTACACAAAGAACGTGCGGTATGGTTCCGCAGGAAGGCTGAGATTTAGGTGCGGGACCGCAAGGAATGCATAGAGAAAGTGCGATACCAATTCTTAGGGGATTTTAGGGATTTTCTTCTGATTTTGAAGCTTGACATGAGGAGCTGGTATATTGGACTTGAAAAAGGAGGAAGTATGAGTAATAATAAGCTCATACAGTCAGCAGAATGTCAAGGTGACAGTTTTCAGTGTAACAAATTGCCCCCTAAAGTGCAAAGTCTGAAATAGATGAAGCTGTAGTCTGTCATATATGAAGAGTGTAGTACTTTATCATTTCAAAGATCATCCTGTGGACACCCCAGTCGGTACCTGTAAAAACATTCAATGCAAAATATATACATGTATATGTCATCACTGAGGTAGGCATTCCCATACTCAGATAAAAACTAACTATGAACTAACTGAAATCGTTCTGATACAGGAATGATTTTGGATACATCATAGTACAGATATATGTAGACACAGTATGGACGCAGCCATCTGTTTATCAATAGTCTACTGTATAGATGACAACAAAATTCCTCGCAGCCTGGATGGTGGAAACTAGATCCAGGGTCTTGATTTCCGCATCTCAAACCAGTACGATTCTATCCATGTGAATGAATGTGTCGAAGTCGAACATGGTAGAAACCACTTGATTACCAGTCAATGATGTGAACTGTTAACAAGTGTGAGAGAAACCACCAGTAATGTCAATGGCTCTCAAAATACTCAGTACAATCCATGAAATGTGAATGAATGAGCTGAAGTCGAACATGTCACGGAGTCATTCGATCGAAGGTCATTGATGCAACCTGTCGTCGAAAGCGAGAAACCTGCCATTGAGGCATGCAGATTTCAAGGTACTGACGATTTCTGGATCAACTTCCTAGATAATGTGCTGATGTCGATAGAAAGCGATCTGTCGTAGGAAAACCCACAACATGAAATCATAGATCAAGTTTTGAAAATATATTGGCAAGGACTGACTCAGGGATGGTCAAAGATGGATGACATATACTTTGCAGATGAATGGTTTTATTTGAACTGTTCTCTTGGACACATAACGCCACTGCAGATGGCTTGGTAACAATTGACCCAAAGCTAATACCCAGAAACCGGCTGAAAATTTTCAATATGGTTTGATTAACTGTTAGGCAAAGGATTTCCCAACCCAGGTGAATATAAGTGTCGTGTCCAAGAGTGGTCGACTGATTTTCGGACAATTTTAAAATACAACAAACACGCCCATTTTTCTCTCTTTTCCCCCACCATTTCTGGCAAGTACCTCTTTATTTTTTGACAAGCTTGAGGAGGATAACATTTGCTTGGTTATAAGCTCATCCTTCGAATGAGTCCAACTTAGTTTAAAAATCGAACCCTAAGAAGGAGTGGTTCGTTCCTATTGAAAATTAAACAGGTCCTTTACTGTTAAGTTTTAACGAGTCCAGTATAGGAGAAACTCGGTGTTTTTCAGTTTTAGGGAGTCAGAAGAAAAACCTAAGAAAACTCCATGGGTGTTCTTTTTCGTAAATTTAGTCTCTCGAGCCCGAAAAAGGATAAAATAATGCGGGAGAGAACTCTATTGACCGTATTTAGTCAACGTATACCTTTTTCGTAAATAGTCCATTTCAGTCCGTAAAAGGGGTAAACTTATACTGAAGGGAAGACTGTTCATTTACTTTAACGAGTTCAAATAGTCAAGTACTCGGCAATCTTTTCATATTTAGAGAGTCTGAAAAGGGCTTAAAGAGGACTCCAAGGTTTCGCTTTTTCGTAAAATTTTTGAAAGAGTCCGAAAAAGTGATAAAACTATGCTCTTTGTTGAAAAACGATCATTTCACCTGAAAAAATCTTGTTTCTGCACAAAAACTCAAAACATTACACATACCTGTTTAAGATAAGTAAAAAATGCTTTCAAAAATATCCCTTTTAAAGTGAAAAATAAACAAATTAAAAATTCATTCATTCGAAAAAACTTATAAAAAGGACTATTGCTATTTCATTTTTACCGTTCAGTTGCAGAGTGAAAAGTAAAAAGTTTTTGGTTAAAAAGTTCCCGTGAAGATTCTGGAAAATTCAACCGTTGGAATCGAAAATTGTCAGCCCCAGGTAATCCAAGACCTCCTTATCTTGTTTTTCATCCGTTTAAAATTCATTTTTAGGCTTTAGTTTGATTTTTAGGGAAAAAATTGGTTCAAAAATGCGCCCGCGGGGTCCGCAGGTGGGACACAGGTTACCTGCGGACCCCGATTTTTTCTGAACGGGAAAAAAATCGAGGGTACCGCACCCGGCACACATCTCGCGTGCGGAGCTACGCTCTGTTTACAAAGAGCGGGTGCGGTACCCGCGCGGTCAAATTTAAAGCACGGTTTTCTCAAATTTCTGCCAAAATTTCTCAAATGAAATCATTCTAATTTGCCTTATTTTATGTTGCAGGATTAACAAGATGCTTATTTGGCGAGAAAGGGAGCATGAGGAAGTGGATGAAGCTGCAATACTTCATTTTCCCACACAAAGGGCATTAAAAGCATGCTGCTTATACAAATTCTGGGCCATCTCTGGCATGAGGGCACAAGTGGAACTCTTAACATGGTTGGTAGACAGATGGCACGTGGAGGACCAGTGTTTCTTCATTGGTGGCCACCGGCTCGAAATTGAGCTGGAGGATATATATTTTTTGACTGGTTTGTCCAAGAGGGGCGAACATGTATCCTTGCTTGGGACTAGGCCAGGTGGCCAGACTGTCGCTAGTCTTCAACTCGAATTTTGCAATGATCTCGCAAATCCTCGGGACAAACGGATTGACATAAAACATATCATCCGTCCTGAACTGAAGGTTATAGCATTCACTGTTACCAAACTGTGTGGGAGCGACGCGCTTCATGTAGCTACTGGTTCCCAAATGCGCATTGCTGTGGACTGTTTTCACGACACCATCTTCAATTGGTGCGAAGCTGTGTTGGCCAATGTAAAAGGCCAACTAACCAGAGCGAAAAATGGGAAACTGAATAACTTTGGATATGGATCCATTGTCGTTTCCTTTGCTCTGGAGAGAATTCCTCAGTTAGCTCCACAGAGTATTGCAGTTGATGCCGGTCGACCTCGAGAACCGAGAATGGTTCGCTGGTCCGCGTTGATGGTCTGTCATGCTATTGAGGGCATTGAGATTGTATGATTCCCTGCTTCATATTTTCGTTGGCTGGATCGCCAAGTTTTCATGATAGAAGATTTTCCGTATGCCGGGATGGATTTCCGTGGCGACAGAGAGATGTCTCTCCCTGCAGGGGAACAATGGGATGATTCAGGTAAAACATTTTTCAACGTTTTCTAATTTTTTTAATTTTTTATTGTCTTAGAAAACTAATAACCAAAAGTTTTTGAATACAGATGTAGGTCCACAATGACCAGCTCATCTCCAACCTTTCGAGAGGAGACAACCAGTTGCACCCGCACCAGCCCCAGCAGGCCAATCAGTAGAGATTTTGACTGATTTGGAGCATCATCTAGAGCGCTTGACTCTAGATATACCAGAGACAGGCATAGATGACATCCCTCTCAGGCTACAAAGATATGTGATTGGAGTCCCAGGACCTTTCAGGAGGTTCCTATGCAGGGTGGCCCGAGCAGTTGTTTCCTATCGAGATCATCATCAGTGATGGGATGATCGTGTAGACTCATTTTTGTACTTTTGTGTTATCATTTTTGCCGATCATAAGGTGTTTCCAACCTATGATCGAAGACGATGTATATTTTTTGAACACACTCCTATGATATATATCACTATTTTGATGGCTATCTGTGTACATGAATGAATGTTGTTTGTTTTACTGCTTTTAATTATTGCAAATGTCTATTTATCATGCTAGAAGAAATTGAATCTGCTAATGTATTTAAATGTCTTGGAATATGCTGATATTCAATGTAATCAAACTCACGTTCCAAGAGACGAACTCTAAAAAATAACCGTAATAACACCGGATTTCTAATGGTATAAACCCTGTTAAGCTGTAATACAACAAGTTCAGAATCCAACCTTACAATCAAACTCCGAATTCCAAATGATATGGACTCAGATAATAACTCAATCACCGCACTATACTCGGCAATGTTATTTGTTGTTTGACCAAGGCTTACCCCATGCATGGATACTAACTCGTCAGAGGGTGAATAGATAACCCAAGCTGCGGAAGAAATGTTTCGTGTACTACGACAAGCACCATCAGCAAAACCAATGTAGGTTTGAAGAGACGTCAACATCTGCAATATCAAGAGTAAAACTCAGATAAGCAGTCATAGTGACAAAAACACACTTCTAAACTAGGCACACTTTTCTAATCTAAAACACACCAGCAGTAAAGAAAATCTAAACTAACAAAAAATCTCCACACCTCGTTTAAGCGTAATATCGCTTTAGATAAAGCCCATTTCTGGGTTTATCCAAAGGGACACCATCAAAATCTATCAACTCATAGGCCCCTTTTGCTAACTTTCGTTTCACAATATAAGGACCATGCCACATGGGTACGAACTTTCCAGCTCCTAGCTTGTCATTAGCTTGATCATAAAGTAAAACTAGGTCTCCTTCTGAAAAATTTCGAGGGGTCACATTTCTATCATGCTGAGCTTTTATCCTTTTAACATGAGCCTCGTTTGCTATTGCAGCATTTCGTCGATTCTCATCTAATTGAGCCAAGTACAAGAAATGTTTTTCCTCTTCAGACGTAGCTGGAAGTAATTCTACGGCTAATTTTAGTGACGGTATTTCGCATTCAATCGGTATCACAGCTTCCAAACCATAGACCAGTTGAAAAGGAGTGAAACCCGTTGATGTTTTGACTGAGGTTCGATATGCCCAAAGCGCTGAAAATAACATGGAATGCCAATTCGTCTTATGAATACCAATAATTCGTTTTATCATGGTGACTAAAACTTTGTTAATGGCTTCAACCAGACCATTTTCTTGTGGATAGTACGGAGTGGAACTATCATGGCGTAGGCCAAGTTGTTCTGTTAGTTCAGTCATCATGATGTTCCGAAAATGACTTCCATGATCCGTAATAATAGCTTGAGGAACGCCAAACCTAGCAATTATGTGATTGAATACGAATGTTGCAGCAGTCTTGCCGTCAGCTGAATATGTAGGCATCGCCTCAGCCCATTTCGTAAAATAATCTACTGCGAGAATAATATAGGCATGCCCCCCGGCCGAGTGAGGGTTACATGTGATGAAATCGATACCCCATTTTGCGAATGGACCAACATCAATTATAGGGTGAAGAGGAGCGGGTGGCGCGCGCATTTTCCTATCAAAAATTTGACAGTTGTGGCATTTCCGAACCGCATAAATGCAATCTTTGAATAATGTTGGCCAGAAATAACCTGCACACAATATCTTTTGGGTTGTGGCATACCCAGACATATGACCGCCACATGCTCCAGAATGACAGTCATTTAGCACCTTTTCAGCTTCTTCATGAGTTAGACAACGTCGAAAAACAGAATCCGCTCCACGTCGATAAAGAGTATCACCAATGATATTATATTGTTGGGATTGGAAGCGTATTTTCCGTCGCTGAGTTCGTGAAATTTCAGGCCGAAAAGATTGGGTTTGGAGATACACAATAATATCCCCATACCATGGATCAAGTGTACTGATAAGAAACAAAGATTCGTCCACAATGGACTCTTCTGCCACTGTTTCAACATCAGTAGAGGGGAAATCACACATTAGTTCAGCAAAAACCAAAGATTTCTTTGCCTTGGATTTTTCAAATTCCAAGTCAAATTCTTGCAGGATAACTATCCATTTAGAATACTTGCCCCCTAGCAATTGTCTGGTCAAAATATACATCATAGGGTTGCAATCAGAAATTACTGTGGTTTTACGTAACAATATGTAATGTCGAAAACGTTGGACAGCTTGAACAGCTGTCAAGGCCAATTTCTCCACATGTGTATATTTGATTTCAGTCGGATTCAAATTTCGACTAAGATAATAAATCACATGTTCGTTGTGAGATTCATCTTCCTGAACTAGTACCATTCCAATGGTGGAATGAGAAGCAGCGAGATACAAGATGTAATCTTGGTTGTAGTTGGGAGGATGCAATAACGGTGCATGGGTCAACGCATGTTTAAGTGCATCAAAAGATCGATCGGCGACCTCGTCCCAAAAGAACGGAATGTCCTGTTTCAACAACCGGGTAAAACCCTTTGCAAGCTCGGCATAGTTCGGAATAAATCTACGTAAAAAGTTTGCTTTCCCCTGCAAACTCTGGAGTTGGCGCAATGTCGAAGGAGGAGGCAATTTAACAATAGCTTCGACCTTCGAAGGATCAACACGAATGCCTGATTTTGAGACAACAAATCCAAGTAAACGACCCGATTCTACGCAGAAAACACATTTATGCGGATTCAACCTTATCCGATAATGCCGACATCTCATAAAAATTGCTCGTAAATGAGTGGGATGATCGGACCTACGTAATGAATGAGCAGGTAGATCATCGAGATATGGCTGAACAATGTGCTTAATGTCATGAAATGCATAAGACATCGCCCTTTGAAAAGTTGCTCCAGCGTTCTTTAGTCCAAAAGGTAGTTTACAATAGGCAAATGTTCCCAATGGACAAATGAAAGTTGTTTTAGGTTGATCTGCAGGGAGTATGTTTATTTTATTGTAGCCGGAAAAACCATCCATAAAGGAGAATAGTTCACTTCCAGCACAATCGTCAATTATCTGATCGATATAGGGAGTTGGATAATTGTCTTTTGGACACGCTCGATTAATGTCCCTATAATCGATACATACTCTTATCGTTCCTTGTTTTTTAGTGACAGGAACAATATTCGATACCCAATCCGTTAAAGGAATTGGATAAATGAATCCTGCTCGAAGTAATTTTTCAACTTCAGTTTTTATAGCGGCAGCTTTTCTAGGATGTATTTGGCGTAATCTTTGACGAACAGGTTTAGCATCCGGGTAAGTCTTAATTTCATGAACCACGATCGATGGATCAATTCCTGGCATTTCTTCATAAGACCAGGCAAACACGTCACGGAATTCTTGAAATAGGGCTTTATAAGTCCGAATTTCTTCCTCTGAACAACAAGCACCTATATGAATGTTTTCAATTATTCCCGGTTTTACTGAAATGTCAATTCGAACCGTTCTAGATATATTTTCCAAATTTAACTCAGAATCAGGATTTTGCAATGGATTCTGAGGTTCCTTGGCATATTCAGCAGTAAAAATTGAAGCGAAATCATTTTCAAAATGATCTAATTCAGGTAAGAATGAAGACCGATGATGGAGATCTTTCCATGGCAAATCATCAACAGACAAAAACTCACGAATTTTCTCATCTGTATGAACAATTTCAGGAAATGTCGTTGCATCTGAACTAGAAATAGAAAGCGATTCCTCTTGGATCCCATTCATTGGATTGATTTCGGTTGAAGAGGGGTTGGAAAAATACTGTACAGTCTGGTACACAATTTCAAATGGACTCAAAGGCATCGCGCCATCAAATGAATCTGTCTCAGATTCTGAAGGAAAAATCCAAGGATCATCAAACATAACTGTGTCTGACGAAATCATATGAATAGTTGCAGTAGAAGACGATACGTTAGGAGGAGGAAAAGAAAAAGTTCCTAGCAAACCAGAATCTTTAACCAAACCTACTCCAACATCCTTATAAGGGATAGCCGTTTTACCAACATGCTGGATTGTTTCTGTAGAGGCTGGGTCTGACGAAAAATAAGTTAACTGATCTATTGTCACGATCCTTCCTTGATATGGAAATTTTATAAGTCTAAAGACCGAAGAGACAACGGCAGTCATAGCATAAGACCAACTACGACCCAGTAGAAGGTTGTAATCTAGAGGGGCATCAACCACTTCCACATCTAGATTAACAATTTTCCCTTCAACCCCTATGGGTAAATCCTGCAAAATACCATAAGGTTGAAAACCTCGACCATCAAAAGCTTTTAGAATCGTCGGAGATTGGTTAAGTGTAGGCGAACCAAGAGATTTACAACACTGAAATGACATAATACACGTTGAAGCTCCCTCATCAATCACAGTCCGAAAAATAGGTCTGTTTTTGACTAACACTGGAATCTGGAAAGCCATTTGGTGAGGGAGACGTGGTGTACTAGTTTCTAAATCGAAGATTATGAGGTTAGAATCCTGAACATCAACAGCTCCTATAGCAGACAATAACAATTTACGCTGTGCTGGACACGATTGCAGCACTTCCAAAGCCGACATCGCTGAAGGAGAAACAGCTAAATCTTCAACAATGTTGTAATTCTGAGCAGCTCTCGCATGTGGATTGAAAGCCGATTTACGAAGAACACCTTTAGCAGGCGGTTTGATTATCAAGTCTGGATTTTGTTTCTCGATCTGTAGCGGACCGGAAATAGGAGGAGTTGTATTTGATGCGTTGGCATTAGAAGACTCTCCTTCTTTGCCATCAACGGGATTCTTAGAACCGTAATCTTGCGATCGCGTCGCAATCCTTACATGAGACATCATCATAATAGGCTCTTCTAAAGTAGTCGAGGAAGAACCAATCATTTTACTATCTTGAACTGGAAAAGGATCCTTCAAGACAGCAGGTTGTTGCGATCCTTTAACGAGTTTCGTAACCTCCTCTCGATATGGACATTCTTTTGTGAAGTGATCTTGTTCACAAATGAAGCAAGGATAGCGAGGTTTACGTTTCTTGTCATTGGATTCTTCTTTATCTATTTTCTCTTTCGAATTTTTCTTGTTTTTGTTCCTCCCCTTCTTTTTACCACCGGATTTTGATTTTGCCGTAGATGTTTCAACGACATGAATATCGGCAGAAACTTCTTGAGAGGATTCTCCTTTCGGGGAATCAGGTAAAGTTATAATTGGAGAAGAATTCTTTGAGGATTTCTCCTTACTTTTAGAACTAACTGTACCAATCATACCGTCAGCGGCATGAGACCCTGAAGGAGCAGCAGCTATTTGACCTTGTTTGGGTAAATCGGGAATTTTTTCATGTAGAGTACCTGACTGCGTATAAACGAGGTCAAGGTACTGAGCCTGAGCAATTACTTGCTCTTCAGTAACAACATGAGCCTTAGCTACATCTTCAGTGATCTTGGGCAATAATGATTTTACAAACCATTCTGCCAAAATTTGATCCGGAATATAAACCTTCACCAAACGTCGTCTACGTCGCCACTCATGAATATGATCAGAAATATACGTGGACGTAGATTGTTTTAGTGAAGTTAGTAATTCTGTCCCATTTTCGTATCTAACAGGCAACTGGAAATGAGTTAAGAAGGACGTTGCTAACTGACTGAAATTATGAAACGAGCCTCGTGGCAACTCAATGTACCATTTGGCTGCAAGACCTATGAGTGTCCTCTGGAAAAGACGTAAGCGAATCGAATCATCAATAATCGAATTAGATGCACACCAAAGGTGATAAGTCATCACATGATTTGATGGATCCTCTCCTGTCTTACCTTCAAATTTCGGTATATCACTGGGAAACTTATGAGGCATTGACGGCCAGTTCTGATAATAGAAAATAGGATCATTTGTAAGGTGCGTCAAATCAGGTAAGTCCAAATTTGCGATGAACGGTAACTGCTGGTTAGGATCACGAAAACCTTGAGAAGCCAAAGCAGATCCAGGAGGCGGATACCCAGGATAACTAGGAATGGGATTAGCATTGGGTATTGTATAACCTCTTGGATAACCAGGATGAGTCGGACCATACTGAGGTTGTTGATAAGTATAACCAGGGTATGGTTGATAGCTTGGATTCTGTACATAGGGACCGTATTGTGGCTGTCCTTGGTACGGTTGATAAGTAAATTGAGGTTGACTCGTAACAACTGTACTTGTACCGGCTTGTCCTGCAGGCATCTGAACTGTAGTCTGAACTGAGGGTCCTGACTGAGGTACAGAGACTTGAGGGATTTGCACAGATACTGGGATAGCCGAACTCGGAGCTACAGACACTCCAGAAACAGGTGTAACAGGTTGAACAGACGTTGCAACAGTTGCAACAGTTTGGGGCGGAGTCTGAGGTGTACTAGGCCCAGCCTGCTGAACTGAATTAGGTGCAGGAATTTGAATAGCTGGCTGAACAGGTTGCTGAGTTGAACCAGAAACCAATGGTTGACCAGGTTGATAAGGTAACTGCACATTAGGCTGCAAAGGCTGTTGATATTGGGACGGATCCCACACCATCATTCCGGGGTACTGTCCCGTAGAAGGTTGAACGTAAGGACCAAAACCTGGTTGAACGTAGGGTTGATAATAAGGTAAAGTTCCGTCTCCTTGAACAGATGGTTGACCAGAAGGCTGTTGGTAACCTTGCATTGGGTACTGCCCTTGAGGTTGATAACCTTGAGGCACGTACTGAAGTTGGGGTTGTTGAGGACCCTGAGGAGCATATTGAGTTTGGGGTTGACCTTGAGGAATGTACTATCCTTGAGGTTGATAACCCTGAGGTATGTACTGTCCTTGGGGTTGCCCCCCAAAATAATATGGATCCACAGTTTGTCCTGGGAAAAAGCTACCTTGAGGTTGTGCTCCGGGTGGTAACTGACTACCTTGAGGTTGCCCCCCAGGCGGTAATTGACTACCCTGAGGTTGCCCCCCAGGCGGTAACTGAGTTCCCTGAGGTTGACCCCCAGAAGGAAACTGACTGCCTCGAGCTTGAGGATTAGGAATGTTACCAGACATCATATAAACTTGCTCTGCGTTTGACGTTTCAATTTTAAGTCCACCAAGACCAGATGATAACACATTTTCGATAGGTTGAGGAGTTGCTGCTGAGAAAGTACCAGACAAAGACTGATATCCCGCAGGAACAGAAGGACCACCATGTAAAAAAGATTCAGGCGTTTGCGAAAACATGGACGACTCTCCAGCCATAATAGATGACGGATAGTAACCTCTGGGTGTAGGATGAAATGGAACTCGAGGTGGATAAAAAGCAAGACCCGGATTCTCTAAAAAATCAGTTAAAGAAAGATACCCGGGATTAGTTCGAATAGGGCTGTAGAAAATAGATTCACGCTCCCTAAGATTTAACGATTGAGGGGAGTTGGGAAGAGATATGTCTTCGTCTGGATTAGTAAGTTCTTCGATAGAAATTAGTCCAGAAGGAAGATTTTCAGTAATGATATTTCTAACCCTAGGTGAACCTGGATCGCTAGAAGTCGGTGAGATAAATCCTGAGGATGTTTCTAACACAGAAGATTCAGTTTCAGGCTCAGAGATTTCAGGTTCGTCAGATAATTCACCAGAAGAAGAAATATTTCCAGTGACCTCAGAAACTGAAATCAGTTCTTGTATATATTCTGTTGTAGGAATTTGATGATCAGGATGTATCACAATAGCAGAGCTTTCAGCTTCTGTTGATCTAAGTCTACGGCTACTGTGTGGTACCAGAGCTCGAAGCCCTTCAAGATGACCTGGTGTAAATTCAGGGGGTTTCCCTTGTATTCTCCGGGATTGTCTCGGCAATTCCGCCACGATGAAAAATTTATCTAATCACACGCAAACAAAGAAAAATTTCAATGAAAAACACCTAAAGTCTCTAAGAAACAAACAATTGAATCACTCGCTTAAAAAATCTAAGAGTTCAAACCACACACAAACAAGTAACTTTCCGTACTAAAATCACTATTTGGTGATGAAATCCAACTTAGTAGAGTTTTAACACGAAAAGGGCGGTTGGAACAGTTACCCCGACAACCTGCTTAATGAAACAGACTGGCACAAGTTTCTTCACATAACCATCTCGAGTGAAGAGAACCCCCCAGAGATTCCAAGTGAGTCTAGTCGACGTCCGTTCCAGGTACAGTGGGATCTTCCCTCCACCGTCACCTTAGGAAAGAATCCTAAAGATTATGGCCTCTAAGGTTACCAACTGAAACAAATATACCTGGGGGAACAGTCTACGATCCGACACACACGCAAGGGCAGAGTAACAAAGCTCAATCCCCTTGAAGGCTCCTTGAAATAATCCAAGGTTTACCGACAAGTGACCCCTGGCTCCTCGACAATGGTCTATCCGAGGTTTACCGCTTTTAATACGTGTATATCTTCTATCGTTCCCAATGAGGAAGGATTGATTACCCCACTGGTTCAGATATGATCTCGTGCTTAACTCCTTTAAGAGGAGCTTCCCAGAGCATACATGCAACAACTGGAATTCTTCCTACCGCAAGATATATCTACTTGTTTTTTTTATTTATCTTGGAGAGTTAATTACTCCCTACTCCAAGATACTAGCCTAAGCTATGTTGGTGATGAGAGCCCTAGAAATAAAAAGATTACTAGATGAATTTTATTTAAGCGTTACTTTTAAGAGCTGTTTCTTAAGTCAATGGGTGCGGAAATGAAACTTTGTATGATGTGAAGACCCGACTTCCAAAAAACACTAAAATGCACCTATGATGATATTCAATTCTTTCTTCTTTCAATGAACTTTCTATCTGAAGAAGAGTTAGAGAATGCAACCTTTAAATTTCTTCTTTAAACATGAAAACTAATTGAAAGAAACTATTTTGTCTTTTCAATAAACTATCAAAGCTCACAAGAAAAACTCTTTTCTTTTCCAAACAACAAGCTACAAAACAATTCCCTTTCGAAAGAAATCTACAAAAATTAAAACTATTCAAAACTACAAAAACTAATTTTGAGAACTAATCTAAATTGAGTAGAAGCTTTTTCGAGTTTTTTTTATGAGTGTTTCTCTTAGTTGTTCAGCAAACCAAGAATATATTCATTCAGATAACAAACAGATCAAAAACACTCAAAATATGTTTTTTCAAAACACTCAAAGAATGAAATTCAAAACTTTAAAGCAAGTTCTTTCAAAGATTTGCAAAGAAACCAAAGGCTTAATTTCTCAATCTAGGATGTTTTCACAATGAGGTCAGATTCAAGAGACAAAAAGAGATCTATGTGATCTGAGATACTGCAAATTGTCAAAAGTTCGAATCACCACAAAGACCAAGCAAGAAAAACAATCCAATTGGAAAAATCTTCTAGAAAATCATTCAAAACACTAACACTATTGAAGTTCATACACAATGAATTCTTGATAGACACAATAACTAGTCTGGGCAAAAACCAAAGATCTAAAAATTAACCAGAAAAAGAAACCTAGAAATTTTCTAAAATTTTTACAGGGTCCGCATGTAAGCAGTGTTGACAGGTGCGGTCCCGCACTGTATTCTATAAAGAATGTGCGAAATTGCCCGCACTGTCACAGTTATGCAGAGTGCGGTCCTAGCAAAAATTATAGAAAAACTCAAAACACTTCTAAATTTTCAAAAACAGAAAAAATTTTAAAGTACCCAGACAGATGTGAATCAATCAAAAACCAGAAAAAAAATGTTTTCTCAAGTCAAAAATCAAAGAGAACCAAAAACAAACAAGTTCTTCCCCAGTGGAGTCGCCATTTTGTTGTGTAGATTAATCCGTCTTGCGGACAAGACCGATCTCTCTAGTACAAAAGGTAACTAGCAACAAACAGCCAATTATACTAATCTCTCTCTAAGTATATAAGATTTATAAAAACACTATACGGGTGTGAGGCCTACCTTATGTCCAACGCTTGCTCGATTTTGTTGAAGTCCTTCCCGTGCACTGAAAGAACGTTCCTCGTATTATCTGCAATCACAAACAAGCAAAAATATTAAGCAGCACCTGTATAGACATTATCATAAATCATACTTATCATAATGATCAAGGAATTTATGAAATAAACCACAAATTGACAGTTTAATGAGAGAAATGAGTATATTTGTATTAACTTTAAAGATAGAAAACCTTTACAACCTGTGCCTGAGCACAGTGTCCCGGGGGTCCGAAGGTGAATATCCTTTACTTCGACATTGCACTCTTTAGACCTCACAGAAATTCTTAGCTTAACTAAGTCTACCTGAAAAGATTTAACCAAATCTCATGTTTTGAACTCCCTTTGAAGGCTACCTAAGGCCTCTTTTATAGTGGAAGAGAGGAGGTTTCTAGTTCCAAATATGAAGGATACATTCTCCTTCAAAGGGATAAGCTCCTTACATCAAGGGGTTAGCTCCATCAAGTGAGGATGCATGAACCTCTTCAAAGCGTATCCATTCCCTTGTACTCGTCTAGAATATTCTAGAATTCACTCCAGAATTCACTTTTATCTTCATTTTCTCGCCTTTTTATGTTTTACAAGAGGTCCGCACCCATTACACAAAGAACGTGCGGTATGGTTCGGCGTGTGCAAAGCCGAGATTTAGAAGTGACTGGGCAGGGGAATGCATGAGAAAGTGCGATACCAATTTGTGGGATTTTAAGGATTTTCTTCTGATTTTGAAGCTTGACATGAGGAGCTGGTATATTGGACTTGCAAAAGGAGGAAGTATGAGTAATAATGAGCTCATACAGTTAGCAGAATGTCAAGGTGACAGTTTTCAGTGTAACAGAATGCAAAAAACACAATACAGTTGTGTGTCTCAGATTCAATATTGTTGAATGTATCTGGGGAAGCTACGGTGAAGACCTTGTGGGACAAGCTAGGGACTTTGTACCAATCTAAGTCTCTAGTGAATAAATTTTCCCTACGGAAAAAGCTGTATAACCTGAGGATGAAGGATGGAGACTCAGTGACAGAGCATCTAAATGCCTTCAATATTGTGGTAAGTCAGCTGTCATCTGTTGATATTAAAATCTTAGATGAAGATTAGTGCATCAGTTTGTTGTGTTCTCTACTAGATTCGTGGGAAAGTCTGGTTATTGCAATAGGTAGCAATACAACTACCTTGAATTTTGATGACATTGTCTTAGCCTTGCTGTCGGAGGAAATGAGATGGAGAAATATGGAGGGTCAGAATGGAGATGCCTTATCTGTACGAGGATGGTCCTAGAACAGAAACAAGAATAAGGTTTCGAGTGGGAGATCTAAATCTAGAGGGAGATCTAAATCTCGTGGAAAGTTTGTAAAGGTGTGCTGGAAATGCGGAAAGGAAGGGCACTACTAAAAGGACTGCATATCTAAAGCTCCTGAGAAAGGAAAGGGATCTGATGATGCTCCTTCTGCAGAGGAAAAAACCACCTCAGATGAAGGTGGGGATGTGTATTTGGCTTCTTCTTCAATTACACATGTAGATCATGAGTCATGGTTGATTGACTCGGGTGCATCCTTTCACTTCACTCCCCATAGGGAGTGGTTCTACGAGTATGAGAAATATGATGGAAGTGATGTCTTCTTAGGTGATGATAGGAAGGACATAATCATCGAATGTGGAAAAGTCAAACTGAAGCTGCAAGGTGGAAGGATTAGAACACTTCCTGGTGTTCTGCACATTCCCGCATTGGCCAGAAATCTGATTTCTGTAAGCAAGATGGATGATGCAGGTGTAAAAACAGTGTTCAAGAAAGATACCTATAAGATGGTTCAGGGAGCACTGGTATTAATGCAAGGAGTTCGCATTGGAACTCTGTACAAGCTTCAGGGAAGCACTGTTATTGATGGGTGCAATTGTTCTGTGGTTCCCGATGTAGAAATTATATAACTGATATGTTATATGTCTAAGATTCACCTGATCATACACTATTTGAATTCATGCACAATACATAATCTATTCCACCATTGATCATCATATGCGGAAATTAAATCAATTGCATGCACACATTAAAACCATAAAAATTCACACACATTAACACAGTGATTTATGGGAAAGCTTAAAGCTGAAAACCCCCAACTATCTGTATAATATATGTCATAGAGATCATGTAACAATCATCATACAAAGCTTCTCACAAGCTCTCAGTACGATCTCCAATCGCTACACACTAATCAGGTCCGATCTAGCAAATCCCATGCATCGATCTCTGCCACCTGTTAGCCTGCCTCTACTGCGCAATCCCTGTTGAATATGGGCTCTGAATGAACTCGAATCCACCTGGCTTGCACTGTGCAATCCTCATTGGCATCTCCATCAATGTGTGGTGCAAACTCATGCACCATTATGGTCACAACTGATAGTCACACTTACTCTTTCACCTACCTCTCCACTGGTCTCCACTGAAACTATCCATGCACTGTAGTTAACTGATGTATTCTTCAGTTGATTAATGAGTTATTATTTAGTGAATTAATTAATAATTAATTCACACCACTCTCACTAGTGTATCAATCAGTTAGACTAGATACAAGCCCAAAAAGCTCAGGCGGCCAATACAGCGGAAGGTTAAAGCGAACACAATTCCACCAATACCTCAATAACTCCACGAACCTAAATACTTATGAGTTCTAGTGGAAGTCTTTCCATGCAGTAGCTCACTTAACCCATAGGGAATAGCGTAATTCCGATACATCGGCTCACCGCTTCCACATCTTTCCTCACTAAAGTTCTCGAGGAATAGGATCTAATGTTTATAGTCCCAATATTATTAAGAGCTAATAATATTCGACATATCTATTTTTAGACTGGAAATCTAAAAATAGATTCCGCCCAGTATGTCTAAAAATAGAAGTCCATCTATTTTCCAACTTGACCAACCATCCACAAATAGCATCCTGCAACTCATAGAATATGATCGACATAGTCTAAAAATAGACTTGCGCCAAAAATAGCCTGCGGGCCCACTTAGTGAAGGTGACTCTTTTCACTAAGCTCATCATCTTGTTGCAATCTCAACACTCCCTCTCAACAAGATAGGGATTATCTGCCACCCCGATCCTGCCTATGTGGTATTCGAATTTGCTCCTGGTGAGTGCCTTCATCAAGATATCAACATCCTGATCCTCCATAGGAATGTAAGAAGGTAACATGATATTTTGCTACACACAATCTCTGATATGATGATACTGGATGTCAATGTGTTTAGATCTATCATGAAATACTGGATTAACCGAGAGTTTGATGCAACTTTTATTATCACAATATATCACATTAGGATCTAAGTGTGAACCGAACAACCCGACCAGGATCTTCCTCATCCATATAGCCTCGCATGCAGCCAAAATTGCTACCATATACTCGGCCTCTGCTGAACTGAGTGCCATGGATCTCTACTTCCTGTTGTACCAATAAACTGCTTTCGACCCTGTTGTAGCTCCTAGAGACAGCCTAGAGTTGTGATAGACCAGTGCCTAGGACATCTTAGCATAACAAGGAGCATATAATATAACTTGGGTGTCAACCAAAGGCTCTCCTGCTATCTCTTGTTAAACAAGGAATAATAATTTTGAATGGGACCAGAACTTACAGAAATTGATACAGAGATAGGAATAATGCAGAAGCAACATGCAAAACCCCAATATAAAGGGAACAGACAATTCAGAGACAGCTTACTGTAAAGAGGGCCAATTCAGAAATACCTCACATACATAAATTATCAAAGGTGTATGTAGTGAAAGAAATATTGAGAGGATATTAGTTATCATTGAGCTGATATCTAGATACACAATACCACCAGGCATGGGCTTACCAATCTAAGAATCCATACATAATAGTAGCGTTTTAAAAACACCCTCCCAAAGAAACTAATATAGCAGAAAGATGGTTGAGATGAATAATGGAACATAATATCATGCTTGAGCCATATTTAAAGCGCTTGAATGATTTAAACATGGGTATCAACTAGGATAAATCCATTCCAAACCAGTGAGCCACTCACATTCCAAAACATGATACAGGAAAAATGGATGAAATGAAATGATATATTAAACTAACACATATAAGAGAGAGTTACAAACTGTGAGATACCAAAGACCAAAATAATCTTTAACAGATGGAACTCCTCCTCACTGAGACCCTATGGGCTCTGAGCCTTCATACAAGAGTTTTACAAGATGTATGCAAAATCCTTTCACTGCATAATTTTCTGATAAAATCTGGAACCCTAAATAATTCGTTCTCTTGGAGTTTTATAGGAGAAACAGGAAAACTCGTAAAAGAGGTAGGTGGTGAACATTTAATTGTCTCATTAAAACAAAATGGCAGAAACATTCACGCCCATACTGCTCAATTACTATGCTGTGCTGTAGGTACTCTGCTGCTGGCTCTCTGAAATAAATGCTCTGGGTTAAAATCTCCTCAAGAACACGACAAGGAGGTAAAATCATATAAGCATTCTGTCCTTTCCTGAGAGAAAATCCTGCTGAAATAAAACCTGGAGGGTATTGTTTTTTGAGCTTCGTACCCTCTGTCTTCTAACTTTGAATTAAAGTCTAAGATATTCAATGCTGAACGTTGAATTTCTCGATCATTCATTGATATTTCTCTACTGCTCCATTAATATTTCTATCTGCGTAATCTGTCTCTTGAATGCCTCTGGAGGGTTTGATATATTTTACCCTTGCTTCTTAAATAGCAGTCATGTCGCAACAGCCTCCCAAGCCTTCTTTCATAAATTTTTCCTCTAAAAAATTGTCCTTTGAAGCGGCCTCGGCTTCTGTAATGGAGGCTATAAATTATGATAGTGCTCCATCGCCATAAACCTGCAAAACCCATGAACTTGTTAAAGAAAACCAGACACAGGGATAGTGGATGTGGCGGTGTCAATGAAGATGGTGGTGCGGTCATGGCGAAATGATGAAACCATTCAGGGTGGCGGTAAGGATGCAGTGGAGCAATGGTGGAGGGGCCGAGCATAGGTTTCTATCGTAAAACATTAAAATATGACATATGAATGAAATATATGAATGGTGGAGGAGAAACACGACGCACACATGGAATAATGACGTGGTGGGAGACTGGGCCAAAGGCGTGACGTGAGTTTATTCCAAACCGTCCGATCTTGGGAGGAGATTGACGGTGGAAAATGCATCGGAGGGCAGCGAGATGGTGGGCCAAGGGCGCTATTTGACTCGGACTAACACTCGTGCATATTTGGAGTGCGACGATCGTCGGATGATTACCTCCAGATCAAACGGTTGTGACGAATATCGCGCCGTGACTTTGGTAGAACAATAACGTGCGACGGACGACAGTTTTGGGGCCGTACGCTGGGACGCGTGTCGAGCAACATATGGAATCGTTGGCCCAACGAGGAATACCGCCTTCCGACGAAAGGTGGTGCGATGAATACCGGGCAGTTTTTGAACAGTGGACACGGGGCGGGGACCACAAGGCAGGAGAAATGAGGTACGTTGATCTCTTGGTTTGATCGAACGGCCCAGAACATGCCCGATACACATTTGATGAGTGCCTTTTGGCTCAATGCATGGTTACAGCCTTTGGTCGCGCGGAGTAAGAAAAAAAAGCGGCCAGGGCCAAAAAGGGCTAAACCTTAAAGAATTTCGAATGCGGGCTTTCAGAGCGGTGCAATGTAATTTGGAGGTAGGGGAAGGTAACGATAGGCGTTAAAATGGACTCACGAGGTAAAGAGAAAGGATCCGAGGGTGTTTAAGCAGATTTCCCATGAAAATTAAATAGGGAGCTGATTATGATCAACATTGGCTCCACCTGGGGACGGCACGTTCGTCCCTGGACGTGTCGAGAACTCCGCAGACCATTTGATCATCCTCTAAGTGGATTCTATTCTTCAGTCCCTCTGCACTTCACTTACTGATTCATCACAACACTCGCATTGTTAAACAAAGAGAAAAATAGAAACTAATATACAATATAATACATCAGGCTGCCTCGGCCTAAATCAGAATTGGAAGTAGGGCTTAAGGTATTGACCGTTTACAGGGGCGTCAAGCAAGTCACCCTGTAAATTCTCCAGCTTGAAAGTTTTATTACCTCCCTATTCCACAATTTTGAAGGGGCCGAACCAGAGGGGGTCAAATTTAGCATGTTTTCCTTTTTCAGCCCTCCAGATATCCCGTCTAAGCACCAAATCACCAACTTGCAACCTCCTATCTTTTGCATGCTGATAAAAAATGTTTTTCATTTTTTCTTGATATTTGATTAACCTCTGATTCGCTTGGACCCGTGTTTCTTCTAATTCCACCAATTGATTGATTCTCCTGATCATATCATCAGGTTCCTCCTGGCTTTCTTGAATGAAGCGGGCCACTGGTAAAGCCAGCTACACAGGAAACACTACTGCTCGCTCGTATACCAATTCATATGGGGATTTCCCAGTTTCTCTCTTACTGGTAATTCTATTAGCCGACAGAGCAAATTTCAATTGGGAATCCCAATTCTTTTGATTTTCACTGATAGTCTTTTTCAAGGCCCTCACTAGAGTTTTGTTTGAAGACTCTGCCAAGCCATTCCCTTGTGGATAGTAGGCTGTAGAGTGGCTTAATGTGATATTATATTGCTAGCAGAAACTCACAAATTTTGTAGATTTGAAAGCCTGGGCATTATCAGTAACTATTCTAGCAGGACAGCCAAACCTAGATATGATGTTTTCTTCCATGAATTTTATTATTACTGCATCTGTAGCGTTCCTTGCAGGTATGGCTTCCACCCATTTTGTAAAATAATCTGTGGTCGTTAATATCCATTTATGCTGTCCATTTGAGGGTGGGTGAATTTTGCCTATAAAATCAATTCCCCACTGTTTAAATGGTTCATCCACATGAACAGGAATCAAGGGCAGAGCTACTAGCTTTTGTCTTTCAGCAAATTTTTGACATTTATCACATGCTCTAACCCAGGAAAAAACATCCCCAAATAATTTAGGCCAGTAGAAACCAGCCTTAAGGATCTTATGAGCTGTGGCCCTCCAGCTGTAATGTGCTCCACAGATTCCTTCATGGAATTCAGCCATTATACTTTCTACTTCATCCTCTGTGAGACACAAGAGTAGGATGCCTGAAGGGTCTCGCCAGTATAGCTGGCCATTAGCAACTATATATTTCTGTGATTTCAACCTTAATGCTCTGTATTTAGCTTTATCACAGCTTGGAGGGAAGCTGAGTGTCAAAATATATTCTACTATTTCTTTGTACCATGGACGGGTGAGATATTTTATATGTGCTTTTTGAGTGGCTATCTCCAGTCCTTGCTGCTCCCTTTCCTTCTCAGACTCTCCATTTGCTATCATAGACAGATTTATGCCTAGAGCCTGATAGTTTGATTCAAATACAATTTTGGCTAGCCCCTGTCCTTTGATCAGCTTGGTAGGACAGATGTCTAGATCATATTCCTGTATTTTAGCAATCCACCTTCCTCTTTTCCCTTCACTATCTCCTTGAATAAGGATATATTTTACAGTAGCTGCAGGCACAAATGTAGTAATGTGGGACTGCAAAAAATACATGCGGAATGCTTTAAGGGATTTCACTAGGGCATAGGCCTGCTTCTCCAATATGTTATATTTCAGTTCTGCATCATGAAGCACCTGATTGAAGAAAGCAATAGGCTGCTCATATCCTTCTTCATTTTTCTACAAAAGAACTCCGGCTACTGTATGAGGTGATGCAAAGGAAAATATCATAAATGGTTTAGCATAATCTGGCCTAGCTAGCACAAGAGCTTTAGTAAATGCATGTTTTATCCTGGTAAAAGCCTCTCGTGATTCTTGTGACGATTTCACCTCATTATTCTTTTTCAGCATATCAGTTATATGCCTAACTATCTCAGCATAGTTAGGAATGAACCTTCTCAGAAAATTTATGCGTCTTAAAAACACCTGCACTTCTTTCATATTTCTGGGGATAGGGATGCTATTTATAACCTCTACTCTTTTAGGATCTATTCTTACCCCGTCTTTAGTCACAATATGCCCCAAAAGTTTACCCTCATCTAATGCAAATAAATATTTTTGAGGATTAAGAGATAGGCCATACCTTCTGCATTTCTCAAAAGATCTTTGTAAATGCTCAATGTGCTCAACATCATTCTTTGAAAACACTGTGATATCATCAAGGTAGACTACCAAAAATTTATCCTGCTCCACAACAAAAGCAATGTCCATGGCCCTTTGAAAAGTGGCCCCTGCATTAATCAATCCAAAAGGCATCCTGGCATACATAAATGTTCCCCATGGTGTGGTGAAGGCAGTATTCTTCTGGTCTTCTGGAAGTACAACAACCTGGTTATAACCAGAGCAACCATCCATCATCGACATTCTAGAGGCTCCAACCACTTTTTGCAGGATGTGGTCCATCTTGGGCAGTGGATAATTATCCTTTAAGGATGCTCTATTTAGATTTCGAAAATCAACACACAGCCTTATTTCTCCATTCTTCTTTCGGACAGGAACTAGGTTCGCCACCCATTCAGAGTACCTCAATGGCACAATTATTTTGGCCTTTAACAACTTCTTAATTTCTTTCTCAATGGAAGGAAGCAGCAGAGGATTTATCTGTCTGAGCTTCTGCTTATGAGGTTTTGCATCTTCCCTCAGAGGAATTTTATGCTGCATAATGCTGATATCAAAAGTTTTTAGGTCCTGATAAGACCATGCAAATACATGCCTGTATGACTGAAATAATTTCAGGTATTTCTGCTTGTATTCTTCTGGGACATTCTTGGATAGTTTTACAATTTTGGGGTCAGCATCAGTACCAAGATTTAGGTCCTCTACCTGATCTTCTTCCACCACTTTGCTTGGCTGCAACGGGACATCATTCTTATCAAATAATATTTCTAGAGGCACCAGCCCTCTAGGTATAACATTTCCCTTCAACTGCAACACTTTGCTGCCTGCCATTTTCTCTTCCCAATTCCTTTCTGGAGCATCTTCAGTCTCCTCTCCTTCACTATCATCAATCTCCATATTGGAGAATTCCCCTATTATTTCCAGGAATCTCTTCATCTGTTCTTCATCTTCAAATACCTGCCAGTGCTTGATATTGTCTGGGATTGATGGTCGGTAACGTACCTCAATTTCATACCTCAAGAGAGGGTTCTGAGGAGGACGGAATGTGCTAGCAGCCACGACAAGCAAATCTGCCATTATATTCTGTTCCAGGGGCATGAAATGTATATTAAATGTTGAGAATAAATTCTCCACCGTGTCCCACACTTCATTCCTGTAAGCCCTCAACCGAGGATGTTTGGTTTGGCACTGATTTCTGACCTGTCTAACCACTAGTTCAGAGTCTCCCAGAACCTTTAAACTCTGTATACACATGCTCCTGGCTGTCTGTAATCCTAACAAGAGTGCTTCATATTTAGCCACATTATTAGTGGCTTCATATTCTAATTTGAAAGACAGTGGGACGCATCTCCCTGTAGGAGAAATCAATAATAATCCAGCTCCATTACCTTCTCTTGAATTTGATCCATCAAAATGTAGTGTCCAGATTCTTGTTTCATGATTCTCTGAAGGCTACTCAGTCTTGATATGGCAGAAGGATGGTTCATGAGAAAAATCTTGATCTTCTTCCAGCATCAGGCATGAAAAATATCCTTCTTGACTATAGATTGGTGAGTTCACAGAGCTGTCAGTCTTAGTTACCATCTTGAAAAATCGGGTTTCTCTGTACAACCTCCTCTCCTGGCCACCAAAAACTGGTATAGTGGCATATGTTAAGTATAATTTGAGTGACCCACCAATTTTTGTTCCCCGGGACCTTGACAGCAGCATGCCAAAGCGAGCTGGGATGTCAGCCACCACGATGTCCATTACCACACTTTTTGTTGGAATTTGGGCCAAATTGACCACCAGATCCTTAATCATCCCTAAACATTTAACTCTTTTGGAATCAAATGAATAGAGGTCTTTGTATGGGTGTGTGATTTTTAGTCCTAGTTTTTCCATGACTGACAGAGGCATAAGATTATGGGATGCTTCAGAATCTAACATGCAGTTATGTAATAGCAGGTCATGGATCACTAGAGACACATAGAAGGGAGGAGTAGAGGGATCTATCTCCTCGACATGTGGGCCAAACACAACCATGGGCCTTTCTTCTTGGAGGTTGAGACTATCTGGAATAATTGGTGCTTTAGGAGGGAGCAATAAAGAGGTGACTTGAGATTGATATGCAGGTTGTTTCAATAGTTCAGTCAGGGGAACTTGGATTTTAACTTTCTCAAGTTCCTTTTGCAGATTGAAAGCAAGAGGGGAATTTTCTATTACAACTTCTTTTGACTCTTTATTTTCAGCTGAGGATTTGGCTTCTTTTGGCACAAACTTAGCATTAGGAGGAATGACTACTTTTGAAGAAGAAGGAATCTGATCATTAGACTGTAAAGGTTTGTTTAGAGGACTCTTACCTTTTTCTGTGACCTTCTGCACTGTTGATTCCTTCTGAGCAGGTGCTTCCTTCTGGTGTGGCTCCTCTTCTTGGTCCTGAGTACGAGTCCTCTTCCTGGAAGATCTGAGATCATATTTTCTATTGAACTGTGCTTGCATGAAATCAGCAAATTGTTTACAATAATGATCAATTTCTACTTCTTCTGTGTCTCTGGTCTTTTCTTCTTCTTGCCATGAGCACTCAGCTGCATCATTTCCTTGCAAAGGAAATTCTTCTCCATCACTATTTGAAAAGGCAAGATTTGCATCCTCCAGTCCATAGGCAGTGTCTTCAGTAGAATCCTCAACTGGACCTTGCAAGTACAATGGGTGTGGTACCTGATCCTGTTGTTCTTTTGGATCCCTTGGAAATATCTGTAGGGGTGGTTTCCTATTCTGAGGATTGTAACCTCTGTTTGGAGCATTATAAAAATTCTTGGGGGCTGAATTCTTGGCCTCCAATTCAAGCTTAACCATTTTCTTAATCATTTTGCTTATTTCTTCCATTCTGTCTGAATCTCTTTCCTGATTAGAAGTAGATACCTCTTCTTTGCCCCTTCTTCTAGTATCCTGTTCAGTTTTTCCTTTTGATTTTCCAGTGGAGGAAAAATTGGCTTCCAACTCAAGAGCATCTTTCTGAGCATCATCTAGAGTGGCATGCTTTCTTTCTCTCAGAGAAAAACCAAAATCTGAGTCAAAGGCTGCTATGAAAACAACCTTAGCAGCATTTTGATGAGGTTTCAAATCAGGAGGAAGGTTTCGATACAACTTATTAAATCTCTTGATAAACTCTGACACCCCTTCATTATGTTTCTTCTAGAGTGCATTGAATTCAGTAAGGCACTGCCCATGATTTTTCTTTTCTCCCCATTTCCTGAGAAAAGTATTTTCCATTTCGTCCCAAGTGGTTATGGAATGGTTTCCCAACGTCTTAAACCATTTTCTGGCTTCACCATCCAGATATTGAACAAACAACCTTAAGACCACATCCAAATGTTCTAGATTAAAGTTTTTTGCGAAAAAGAAAAAAGTCTCAAGATGTTTTTGAGCATCAATTTCACTTTCCCCATTGAATCTGGGCAATATCTTTAGATAATCCTGTGGCATATCATTTAACACTTGAGGTAATTCCAGGGGAGCATATTTATTTAACAAGAAAGAGGGTACATTAGCCATTGGAGGAGGTGGGGGTTGTGCAACAATCTGGTGTGTAAATGGAGGGAGAGGAGGAGGTGGAAGGGGAGTATGAATAACAATAGGAATATATCGTACAACAGCCTGAGGTGTAGATGGGAATAGTTCACGATTAACAGCAGCTACTTCGGTGACCTCTTTAACCTCTTCAGCCTCAGGAGTGGGATGAGGATTATCTTTAGTTCTGACACCTCCTCTTGGTGGGCTATCTGAGTAGTATTTGGGGTTTTCCTCAGTGGAGTAGGGATTTTCTATTGGGACTTCTTGAGAATAAGAGGATGGATAGTATTCTACAGAAAATTCAGGGATTTCAGTGTGTACTGATCTCTTTTCTTTACAACTTCTTCTATGTATGATCTTCTCTAGGTCAGACACTGAAGGTGTCTTTGACTGTGATGTATCTGACCTCAGGTGTGGCATACGAGGAGCCAGGACTGCAAACGAATTTGTCTGATAAAAAATGTGGAGTCGCCAAGGTGAGGGATCTACAACTCTCAAATCTCTGTGCTCACCTACTTAGAGAGTGAATTTGGTTTTGTCGAGGCCCAGGGATTTTAATTTTCTTAACTTCGTTCCCCGGCAACGGTGCCAGAAAGATGTTGTAGCTCCTAGAGACAACCTAGAGTTGCGATAGACCAGTGCCTAGGACATCTTAGCATAGCAAGGAGCATATAATATAACTTGGGTGTCAACCAAAGGCTCTCTTGCTATCTCTTGTTAAACAAGGAATAATAATTTTGAATGGGACCAGAACTTATAGAAACTGATACAGAGATAGGAATAATGCAGAAGCAACATGAAAAACCCCAATATAAAAGGAACAGACAATTCAGAGACAACTTACTGTAAAGAGGGCCAATTCAGAAATACCTCACAGACATAAATTATCAGAAGGTGTATGTAGTGAAAGAAATATTGAGAAGATATTAGTTATCATTGAGCTGATATCCAGATACACAATACCACCAGGCATGGGCTTACCAATCTAAGAATCCATACATAATAGTATCATTTTAAAAACACCCTCCCAAAGAAACTAACATAGCAGAAAGATGGTTGAGATGAATAATGGAATAGAATATCATGCATGAGCCATATTTAAAGCGCTTGACTGATTTAAACATGGGTATCAACTAGGATAAATCCATTCCAAACCAGTGAGCCACTCGCATTCCAAAACATGATACAAGAAAAATGGAAGAAATGAAATGATATATTAAACTAACACATATAAGAGAGAGTTACAAATTGTGAGATACCAAAGACCAGAATCCTCTTTAACAGATGGAACTCCTCCTCATTGAGACCCTATGGGCTCTGAGCCTTCATACAAGAGTTTTACAAGATGTATGCAAAAGCCTTTCACTGCATAATTTTCTGATAAAATCTGGAACCCTAAATAATTCGTTCTCCTGGAGTTTTATAGGAGAAACAGGAAAAATCGTAAAAGAGGTAGGTGGTGAAAATTTAATTTTCTCATTGAAACAAAATGGCGGAAACATTTGCGCCCATACTGCTCAATTAATATGCTGTGCTGTAGGTACTCTGCTGTCGGCTCTCTCAAATAAATTCTTTGGGTGAAAATGTCCTCAAGAACACGACAAGGAGGTAAAATCATATAAGCATTCTGTCCTTTCCTGAGAGAAAATCTTGCTGAAATAAAACTTGGAGGGTATTGTTTTTTTGCGCTTCGTACCCTCTATCTTCTAACTTTGAATTAAAGTCTAAGATATTCAATGCTGAACGCTGAATTTCTCGATCATTCACTGATATTTCTCTACTGCTCCATTAATATTTCTATCTGCGTAATCTGTCTCTTGAATGCCTCTGGAGGGTTTGATAGATTTTACCCTTGCTTCTTAAATAGCAGTCATGTCGCAACAGCCTCCCAAGCCTTCTTTCATAAATTTTTCCTCTGAAAAATTGTCCTTTGAGGCGGCCTCGACTTCTGTAATGGAGGTTGTAAATTATGATAGTTCTCCATCGCCATAAACCTGCAAAACCCACAAACTTGCTAAATAAAACCAGACACAGGGATAGTGGATGTGGCGGTGTCAATGAAGATGGCAGTGCGGTCATGGCGAAATGATGAAACCATGCAGGGTGGCGGAAAGGATGCAGTGGAGCAATGGTGGAGGGGCCGAGTAGAGGTTTCTATCGTAAAACATTAAAATATGACATATGAATGAAATATATGAATGGTGGAGGAGAAACGCGACGCACACGTGGAATAATGACGTGGTGGGAGACTGGGTCAAAGGCGCGACATGAGTTTATTCTGAACCGTCCGATCTCGAGAGGAGATCGACGGTGGAAAATGCATCGGAGGGCAGTGAGATGGTGGGCCAAGGGCGCTATTTGACTCGGACTAACACTCGTGCATCTTCAGAGTGTGATGACCGTCGGATGATTACCTCTAGATCGGACGACTGTGACGAATATCGCACCGTGACTTTGGTAGAACAATAACGTGCGATGGATGGAGGTTTTGGGGCCATACGCTAGGAAATGTGTCAAGCAACATATGGAATCACTGGCCCAACAAGGAATACCACCTTTCGACGAAAGGCAGTGCGATGAATACTGGGCAGTTTTTGAACAGTGGACGCGGGGCGGGGACCACAAGGCGGCAGAAATGCGGTACGTTGATCTCTTGGTTTGATCGGACGGCCCAGAACGCACCCGATACACATTTGATGAGCACCTTTTGGCCCGACGCATGGTTACAGCCTTTGGTCACGCGGAGTAAGAAAACAGAGGGGCTAGGGCCAAAAAGGGCTAAACCTTAAATAATTTCGAATGCAGGCTTTGAGAGCGGTGCAATGTAATTTGGAGGCAAGGGAAGGTAACGATAGGCATTAAAATGGACTCACGAGGTAAAGAGAAAGGATCCGGGGGTGTTTAAGCAGATTTCCCATGAAAATTAAATAGGGAGCTGATTATGATCAACAGACCCAATACTGAAAATCCCTCCAGATGTGCTCTTTCTGTCCGTTGGGATCCCTACCCAGTCTGCATCCATGAAGCCACACAACTTCACCTCTTCTGACTATCTGTACCATAATCCATATCCTGATGTGCCCCTGAGATATCTCAATACATGCTTCCTCGCCTTCCAAAAGAGCTTGGTAGGCTTAACCATAGCTTGTGAAAGCTGGTTAACATCATAGCATATGTCAAGTCGTGTATTGACTAGATACATAAGCGACCCCACCAACTATCGGTAAACAGTGGCATCCACTACCTCTGCCGATGTAGCATCCTCTTTCCTCCAATCACCAGGAAGAGGAGTGTCGATAGGCTTGCAGCCATGCATGTTGAACTTCTCCAGTATCTGCCAAGCATACTTGCCTTGAGACACAAACAATCCATCACTGTGCTGCCAAATTTTCAATCCCAGGAAATAATGAAGGAGGCCCAAGTCCTTCATCTCAAACTCTTTTGCAAGATCAGCCTTGCATGAGAGTATCAACTGTTCATCACCCGTCAAAATCAAATCATCTACATAAAGTACAATGATTAGCAACTTACCCTCCACCACAATCTGGTATAGGTTCAGATCCGCCTCACTCTTGGTGAATCCAAGACCAGTGAACTAATTGTCTATTCGTGTGTACCAAGCACGAGGTTCTTGTTTCAACCCATACAATGCTCTTTTGAGCCTGCACACATGCGACTCGCTGCTGAAGATCTCGAAACCTTAGGGCTGCTCTATGTACACCTCCTCCTCAATGACTCCGTTGAGGAATGCAGTCTTCACATCCATCTGATGAATGTGCCATCCCATCTGCGCTGAGAGAGCAAGGATGATCCAAATAGAAGAATACCTTGCAACAGGTGCAAAGGTTTCCTCATAGTCAATCCCCTCAATCTGTGAGAAGCCCCGGGCAACAAATCTTGCCTTGTACTTCTCGACGCTCCCATCAGCTGCTTGCTTCACTTTGTAGATCCATCTCGAACCTACCACTGATTTCCCTTCCGGCCTTGAAACAATCTCCCATGCACTATTTCTGACAATCTAATCATACTCTTCCACCATGGCATCTACCCATGCAGGGTCCTCCACAGCTTCCTCGAAAGAGGATGGCTCTGTCACGATACACTTGCTCATCAGAGCCATGTATCTAGTATATTGGTTAGATGTCTGCCTCTGTCTGCACTGTGATGTAGGTGCTCCTACAATCTTCTTTGCATCAAGATTCAGTCGCTCAGCTTCTGTAGTGCGCTTTTGCCCTCTGATGGTTGGCGCTGCATGAGTGGTTTCTTCCACTCCATGAACCTCCTCTTGTGGCTGATCCACATCCTGAGGCTCATCCTTAGGAACTAATAGCTCCTCATCTGCATGCAAGTGTGGCTCCCTCTCAAGCGAACACTTCATGGTTTTCTCCTCATGAAATTTGATATCCCGTCGCACAACAGTCTTGCGACTGTCTGGAAAATACACACGATAGTTGTGGGGTGTATCAGTGTACCCCACAAATATCCCAACCTTTGCGGTCGGCTCCAGCTTCTTCCTGGCATCCTTCGTCACATGCATGTAGACAGGTGAACCAAAAATCCTCAAATGGGAAATATCAGGCTTCTTACCAGAAAATGCCTCCTCGGGTGTACTCATGCCAAGTACTCTGTGAGGACAACAGTTTTGCACATAAACCGCAGTATTGCATGCCTCAGCCCACAAGTGTATGGGAAGGCCATGATCATGCAACATCGCCCGTTCAGCACCCACGATCGTTCTGTTCTTTCACTCCGTGACCCAATTCTGCTGTGGGTTATGAGGCGCTATGAGCTCTCTTCGAATTCCTTCTACGCTGCAAAAGTCCTTGAATTCGCCAGAGATGAATTCACCACCATTATCGCTCCTAAGAGCCTTCACCTGATTCCCTGAATCTTTCTCCACCAGTGCCTTGAACTCACAAAACTTTGAGTATGTCTCACTCTTCTTCTGCATGAAGAAGATCCAACACTTACGAGAAAAGTCATCAACAAATATCACATAATACATGTGCTTTGCTGTCGAAGCTACTGAGAAAGGTCCACACACATCTGTGTGAATTCTCTCAAGGATCGTCATGGCATGACTATCCTTCTCGTGAAAGGTGGCTTTCACAAATTTTCCCAAAGTACATCCCTTGCTCTCCGTTTTTCCAAAAAACGTTGTTTAGGGCCTCAAAACGGCTTTGGAAGTTCAGGACCCAAAAAACTGCTAAAAATAGTAAGTTGTGCCGAAACTGAAAAACTAAAAAATACAATGGTGGGGCCCCAAGTGGAATAGGCGGGTGACCAACAATATCCACATGGATCATTCCTCCCCCCTTAGGAAGCAATGGTCCCCATTGCGTTAAGTTCCTCCATGAGATGAGGAAATTTCTGCTGAACTTGGTCCCTGGTGAACCACTTTCCTTGGTGCAAGAGTTGGCCAGCTTTAACAACCCGATACAGTTGGATCTTTTGTTGGTGAGTGTTCTTGATTTGCATGTCCATAATACAATATGTGGTGGCCTATTCCATGCAGTCTGGGTTTAACTCTATTGGTGTGAGTTGTTCTGCAATGTCAGAGGTGTCCAGGAGAGGTGGGAAGTAAGGACGAAGGCGGTCCACATTGAATATTGGGTGCAGACCAAGGAATGGTGGAATACTAAGCTCGAAGGCATTGTTCCCTACAGCCTTGGTGATGGTGTACGGCCCATATCGGAGTGGGCGAAGCTTGCAATGGGGTCCAGTGAGGTGCTCCTTTTGCAAATGTAGCCATACTTTGTCGCCCACCTGGAAGTTGTGTGGCACCCGATGTTGATCATGGAATTTATTGTACTTAGCATTGGCTCTGTCCAATATGTCATGAACCTATTGGCGGATGTGTTGAATGCGCTCGATGAGGCTATTTTCTTTGTCGACTTCAGACTGGACATGATCCGAATCAGCTTGAGTAGCCGCAAATGGCATGGCTACGTCAATGGGACATAGTGGCTGGAATCCGACGCCCACCTGAAAGGGGCTATGGCCGATTGAAATGTGGAGAGCCCGATTATAACTATGTTGTACATAGGGGAGGCTCTCGTCCCATGTGCGTGGATTCTTTGAATTGTACATGCACAAAATGTGTACAATCATTTTGTTAACGACCTCTGTTTGGCCATCTGTTTGGGGATGGAAAGTTGTGGACTTGGTGAGCTTGGTGTCCAGCATTGACCAGAGGCTAGACCAAAATGTGCTGAGGAACCTGCTAAAATGTCCCGAGGAACCCGTTATCCCGATCCGATATGATAGAGTGGGATCCCAAAGCACCCACACTCGTTCAAAGAAGAGTTTAGCGTTGGCTTCTGGCCAGGATATTCTTCTTTGCAGGCCGCCATAACGGCTATCTTCGAGAATCTCGTTGACGACTACAAAACAATGTACTATTTCCATGCTTAATAGAAGGTGACTCGACATGTAATCCATGGAGATGGATTCTGAAGGTCGACTAGGGTAGGTAATGATATATAGGCCTTGCTTCTTGATGGTCGGTTTGGCAATGGCACAGGCAGTGCAGGATCTGATGTGCTTCTTGACATACTTGTGAAGGTTCGGCCAATAGAAATACTTCTCCAGTATAGCTACTGTTTTCTTGACCCCGAAATGCCCAGCGACTTGACTGTAGTGTGCTTCCCATATCATCTTGGCACGCTTGCTTGAAGGAACACAAAGGTGTCCCAGGTGAGATAAAAGTGCATCTTGGAGGTGAAATTTTGGAACTTGCGTACCCCCCAAGGGTGCCTTGTAAGTGTGGCCGAATTCTGGGTCGCTCTCGTAGAGAAGCGGCCAATCAGAAGTCTCGTGCCCACAAGAGTTGAGAACGGTGGTGAGCACCATGATTGGTGGTCGGCTAAGGCAGTCTGCAACATTATTGGCGCTACCCTTCTTGTACTTGATGTTCAAATGAAACTATTGCAGATATGTGGACCACTTCTGATGGCGATCATTCTACAACTTCCCTTGTGTCTGTATGAACTGTAGGGGCCGGTGGTCTGTGTGGATCATTGTTTCCTTCGCCAAAATGTAATGCTTCCATTTTCTACAAGCTTGCACAATGGAATACATTTCTTTGTCATAAGTGGGATGTTAGCCCCCCTATGAAATTCTTGACAAGCAAGCTGGGGGCTAGATCGTTTTGGGAACCTTCAAGGAATGCCTTTCCCTTGAAAACCCATCATCCTTGAAGTCTCTAAGTGCTATGCCTAGAATAAATTCCCTCTGCTGATTCATTTCTCAAAAGGCCTATTATTTCCCCTTATATCCCTGCAAATACCACAATTTTTCCCCCCTTTCCCCTTTGTCAAAGTTCCCTTTCTCCCCTCTATTTCTCCATTAACCCTCTAAAACCTCCCAAAATCCCCTTCAAACCCTACCCTCACCCTTCACTCGGCTTAATTTCCCCTCTTTTCCTCTATCGTTACCATCATTTAGCCTCAAATTGCATTGAAAACAGTTGAAAAACCCACTTTTAACATTATAACAGGCCTAGCCCCTCTTCTGCTGGCCCCCACACCCTGTTCCTCCATGTAACCCCATGCCAGAACCACCCGATAACCCCAAAGGCGCCTATCGCATGGTTTATCAGGCGCAACCTCAGCCATTAACCTCATTTGATCGGACAACGGTCATTAAATCTTCAGCGCCTGCGTCTTCCTCGCGCATTTTCCATAACGCGCCATCGCCGTCCATTTTCACAATGATCTAACGGTCCGCAGTGCACTCGACACCGGTGGTCCCCATACGAATATTCCAAACCAGCTGTTTCCATCACACCGCCTTTGCGCGGTAGGCTATTTTCTCCCGTGACCCAGTGATTCCATACACCCTTCGCCATGCGTCCTCCTGTATGATTTCAAAACCGCTCACCATCGCGCGTTAACTACCGACTCAAGACGCCCAGCGATATTATTGAAGACCGTTAGATCTGAAGCAGCCCAACCAACGGCTGCTGCTCTTCGAAGCTGTGCATTGCTTAACTCATGGCCTCCGTACCCCTGGCCCACTGTCTGTTGCCCTCCGCCGTTGATCTCTACCGCGATCAACGGTCCAGATTTGTTTGCCAGCCATTGACTTTTCCGCCATCTCCCGGCCTCGCCATGTCACCTCCCACGTGCATTCATCGTACCTTTGACCATTCCATTACATATATAGGTTCATTTTCATGTTTTTTAAGGTTTCTTGTTCAAAATCGCTCCACAGACTGCAAACCTCCACCAGAGCAGTTTGTCACCATCTCTCCGCAATTTTTTCTCCATTTCATTGTCTGCATGATCTTTCTCATCATCCACGTCATCCGCCACCCCATCCATTGTTTTCTTCACAGCTTTCGTGTTTTTGCAGGGTTGTCAATGGTAAATGACCACCATGATGCACAGCCTCTATTACAGTGACGGAGAAATCAAAGAGGATCATCTACAACGGCTGAATTTATGAGCGAAGGCCCAGGAAGGTAAAAACAAGACGTTCATTAAAGGAGCAAAGTTTTAACTCTGCAAACCCTTCCGGCACCATTAAAGCCCGAACTACACGGACAAGAGCAGAGATGGAGCAACAAATTGTTTCGGTGCAAGACAAAGAGATTAGGGCACGCCAATGAAAATATTAAGCTTTAAATCCCTGGTTTAAGAGGCAAAGCACCAGTTTGAAGACCCCGAGGATCGACCCAAAGGTCCTGAGCACGGTAAAAGGTAACATCAGGGTTTATTCACCAGCAGAATGTTTTTCTTCATAAAGGACAAGGCGCCCATACAACTTTTATTATGCACCGTGTCCCTGAAGGAATTTCCACCCTAACAACAGCTCGAAACTATCAAAACATTTATGAAGCAGACTTCTCAGTAGTTTATTTGTTGTTTGACCACAAGTACAATTGAGCACCACAGCTGAAATATGTCAAAGTCATATCCAGATAAGATCACTCTTTCATAAAGGGGTGACAGAGATTAAATGCTCAGCATTCGACAGAATGGGCTTCGGCCCTCTTTCTTTCCGAAGATTTTAATACAACATTTAGTTCTTCACCTACCTCTTCTGCTTCTCTTCAGCTATAAAACTCAGAAAGAAATATTGTAATGGTTTTTGATGAGATATCAGAGAATTGCAAGCAGTTTCTCCTGAGATAAGGACTCTGTGTATAATTGTAATATAGGCTGAGTGAGATGTATTCAGACTGAATGACCAAGCTATTGGCTATGTTGTACCTGATTGGTGTTGATATTTAATATGATGAGCACATTTCTTTGTATCTTGATCTAAAGCTACAGTGATGTTTTTATATCTTTGTGTTTATTTCATTTCATTTCAGTTCTTTTGGCTTGCATCAGAAATCTGGTATAGGATTTACCCTTGATAGGTACCCTATACTTCTGCTCTCCTCGCCTTTAATGTTTTTTCTGCTAACGTGTTATCTGAAGACTGATTTCAATTGATTTAACCAGTGTAGTATATGACATTGCCTGCTAGCTGATGTATGAATTGATTGAATCTATTTTTAGATGTACTTGTCAGGATTTAGTTGAATGCGTTGAGAACACTGGGAGGTCTAGAATCATGCATCTGCCTCACTAGGGTCTTTCCATTAAATTAAGCCTTTCTAAGTTCGCTTGTGCAGCCTCTGATTGTGTCCAAGCAGGTCTGGAGTTAAATGACCTCTGACCTGATCTATAGGCAGAATTAGATGGTCCTCCTTCTTTCTCTTTCAGTCCTTAATGTCCCATACCACCTTATCACTTTAGGATCCAAGGCTTTAGATGACTAGCCCAACTGAAAGCTTGCATATTGATTAGCAAGTAAATCTTTTCTTGACTCCATTTCCCAATGGACTTGGTATTCTCCGGACTATTTCTCCTTTGCCTATATCCTTTGTTGCCCAGCCTTGTCTCATGATGAACCCTTCCTTCCTGATTCCCAACAACTAAACTCACAATCAAACAAACAAACCTTGTGCATATAAATAGCCTAACATCTTACATTTGAGCCTCAAAGACATACACTTTGACTTATACAGAGAGATCCCTCTCTGGACCTAGGAGGGCTAGATCCTAAGGTCTGAAAGTGGTTTTGATGTTGTCTCATCTTTTGGTCTCGCCAATCTGGCCAAAACATGGGAACCCCAACATCGGATACTTGCGAACTGTATCAGACAATGTCTCATTGTGATATGCCACTGGATGTCCCTGTTGAGTAAGAACTGCCCCAATAGCATAGTTAGAAGCATCTGTCTCGAGCTCAAATGGCTGTTGCAAGTCTGGTAATGTGAGCACTGGGGTAGAACAGAGGCAATTTTTCAAGTCTGTGAATGCCTTCTGTTGAGGTTCTGACCAAAATAATTTTTCTCTTGCTCCGCCCTTGGTGACATGACTCAAGGGCCAAGTGATATGAGAGAATCCCAACATGAACCTACGGTAGAAATTAGCAAGACCCAGAAAGCTGCGAAGCTCTGTTATAGTGGTTGGGGCTGGCCAATCCCGAATGACTTGGATCTTGGTTGGATCCACATGCACCCCCCTTTCATCAATAATGTATCCCAGATATTGAACATGGGTCATTCCAAAAGTGCACTTCTCCAAATTGGCACACAATTTGTGTTGCCGCAGTGTTTGGAGGACTTGTCGAATGTGGTGAAGGTGCTCTTCCCAAGTCTAGCTAAAGATCAGAATGTCATCCAAGTACACCACTACAAATGAGTTGGTGAATGGCCGCAAGATGTCGTCCATCATCCTCATGAAGGTTGCGGGAGCATTTGTCAACCCGAAAGGCATGACCAGCCATTCGAAAAGGCCTTCCTTGGCTTTGAAGGCAGTCTTCCACACATTGGAGGGTTCAATTGGTACCTGGTGATACCCAGACTTCAAGTCGATCTTGCTGAAATATTTTGCACCTTTGAGTTGGTCCAGAAGGTCATCAATCCATGGGATCGGGTATCTATTCCAGACAATGATCTTGTTCAGCGCCCGATAGTCAATATAGAGTCTCCACGTCCCATCCTTCTTCTGTACCAACACGATCGGGCTCCCACAGGGCGAGGAACTTGGTCGGATGTGACCTTTCTGCAACAGCTCCTGAATCTGCCTCTTGATTTCATCATTCTCTAGAATAGAGCACTGATAGATTAGTCCATTGGGTAGCGGCACACCTAGGGTCAGATCAATCGGGTGGTTGACCTGACAGTGCAGAGGAACACCTATGGGTGAGGTGAAGATGTCCCCGTATTCCTCCACAACCTTATCCATTTGTTGTTGTCGTGTAGAGGAGCCCTGTCTGGAGGTCGTGGCCACAGTCTTCTTCTTGCCCTAGGGGTGGATCATCAGGGAAACAAAGTTCCTGGTTTGGGAAATGAGCTTACTGAATTGTTTTGCAGTAACCAAAGAGATAGCGGCAGGAGGTGGTACCTCTGGTATCCTGTACAACTTATTTCCCAAAGTAACAATAACAGTGCGAGGCCGATACTCATACATAGCATGACGCTTCCACAAGTATGGTTGTCCTAATAATACATCAGAAAAATCAATAGGAGCAACGTCACATAATACCTCATCCGTGAAGGGCTTGATGCTATAGGGAAGGTGGCACTGCTAGTTGACGCGGAGATCTCGTCCTTCGTGAAGCCACCCAATGGTGTATGGATGTGGGTGAGTTGTGGTCGACAAGCCCAACCGCTTCACGACGTTTGTTGAAATGAGGTTCTTTTGGCTCCCATTGTCGACAATGAACAGTACTGGGGAGCCCTTTACCCACATCTGGGAGTGGAAGAGACGTTCCTCCTCCTCTGGATCTTCTGGTTCCTCCTTCTGGATCTTCGTAGTGGCAACTGTGGCGTTAGGCTCTGCATAAATAATATGTTTCCCTTTGTCATTCCCCTTGTCAGGTTCTGATTCAGAGTCGGAGCATGCATCTGACTTAGAAGCCCTCATCTCGGCCACCAGCGACTGCTTGGCCCGACACTCACTTGTGTTGTGAGTGGAGCTCTTATGGAACTCACACCATATTCCTGTGTCCTTCTTTGGCTTTGCGGTGTTGTTCTTTGCTTGTGGCTTCGAAAGGTTGTCTTGAGTCACCATGCCTTGGCCCTGTCCTTTGTTCTGCAGTTTGGGAGCACCCTTCCCTTGCTTTTGATTCACAGATCCAAAGTCTCGCTTCTTCTGCTTGGATTTCTGCTAAATCTTGGCAGCATACCGGTATGCCGTACCAAGCGAGGAGATGTCAAGGAACTCCATTTCCTCCTGAATGTATCTGTGCAGACAACTACAATACTTTAGCACCATATGTTTTTCTGAATATTTGATACCCAACTTGGTGCGCAGGGTATGGAATAGATTCATCAGCTCATGCACATCTTGATCCCTTTGTTGTCGCAGTGTGGTCCATTGTATGTACTTGTCCTCATAGCTCCCCATGGGATAGTATTGTTCCTTGATGGCATCTAGGAAAGAATTCCAAGTGGGTATGGTCGAGAATAGAGAGGGTTTTGTCTCGTCCTTTTTCTCACAGTGGGTTTACCACCAGTCCTTGACATGGGGGGCAGCTATGAGGAGTGCAAAAATAATCTTCTCCCTATCGGAAAAGTCATGAACCGAGAAATATCCTTCTAATAGATTCAACCATCTATCCATGGCATCTGCATCTATTTGAACCTCAAATATGGGAATGTCAAAATTTACTTGTACCTTAAAAGGATTCGCACCTCCAGAGTGGCTGCTGGATGCAGATGCACCACCGGTGGGCAGTCATTGAAGGATCTGGGCAAAGTTATCCATCATCGCGTTCCTTTGTTTTTCGAGGGCCTCCTCGAGCAATATTTTGAGAGGATATCTTGCTCCCTCATCTTTCTTTTAGTCCCCCATGGGTGTCCTTCGGGGTTTGCAAGGCTGATCTTGCAAAGGTTCCACCAGATCGAGCCCTAACTCCTTATACCCCGACCTCTTTGGGGACACGCAAAGAAAGATCGAGAAAAAGCAGACCGCTCTGATACCACTGATCCGAATTTATGCAGGAACGCAACAGAATAAACATATAACCATAAATACAAAGATGCAACGGAAACAATACTTCATTTCATTAATATCAAAGAACTAAAGTTTTCTTACAGACAGAATGGAAATAAAACTAGCTAGGGCATTGGTAGCTATCTCTGAGAAGAGATGTGACGGCTACAGGCCTCTGAACTGAGTTACAATGAGACTCAAGGGCCTATTTATTATTTAGAAACAATGAGAAATCCTAAATAGCTAAAACCCTAACCCTAGGAGATGAAGCGCCAAAAATATGGGCTCCGTTTGGGTAAATTGGTGTTTCAACTTCCCATGGGTGTAACTTTGGCATATGATCTCTGTTTGACATGTACCATACCTCGTTAGAAAGATCTATCCGAGGAATACAAATTTTGAACGAGCAACATCTGTCCATGGATCAATGTTGCTCTCCATTTTCAGAAAAAAATGTTGTTTAGGGCCTCAAAACGGCTCCGGAAGTTCGGGACCCGAAAAACTGCTAAAAATAGTAAGTTGTGCCGAAACTGAAAAACTGAAAAATACAATGGTGGGGCCCCAAGTGGAATAGGTGGGTGACCACCAATATCTACCTGGATCACACTTCTGTGCACTTAACTGAAGTGCTCCAAGATAATAAGATAATGTTTATAGTCCAAATATTATAAAGAGCTAATAATACTCGACATATCTATTTTTAGACTGGCAATCTAAAAATAGATTCCGCCCAGTATGCCTAAAAATAAAAGTCCATCTATTTTTCCAACTTGACCAACCATCTACAAATAGCATCCTGCAACTCATAGAATATGATTGACATGTCTAAAAATAGACATAATCTAAAAATAGACTTGCGTCAAAAATAACCTGTGGGCCCACTTAGTGAAGGTGACTCTTTTCAATAAGCTCATAATCTTGTTGCAATCTCAACACTCAAAAGTGGAGCGGAAAGCCTAGCGGTCTCTGGAGAAAAGACCATGCTATGGCATCAAAGGCTTGGACATATTGGAGAGAAGGGCTTTCGAATACTACATGGAAATGGTATGGTAGAAGGTATGTCCAATAGATCTCTAGATTTCAATTTCTGTGAACATTGTGTGTATGGGAAGCAAAATCGGGTGAGTTTTCCTTCTGGTGCTAAGAGGGCGAACAAGATATTAGAGCTTGTGCACAGTGATTTGTTTGGACCTATGTTGGTTCCATCATTGGGTAAGTTTGTGTACTATGTTTCATTCATAGATGACTTCTCAAGGAATACATGGATATATTTCTTGAGAAAGAAATATGAATTCTTTGATAGATTTAAATAATTTAAGGCTCTGGTGGAAAACCGTACAGAGAAGAAGATAAAGGTGTTGAGGACAGATAATTTTGGGAAGTTTCGCAAGAAGGAATTTGAAGAGTTTTGTAAGAAGTGTGGTATAGCATGGCAGAAGACTACTCCATACACACCTCAGCAAAACAGAGTTGCAGAAAGAACGAACAGAACGTTGATGGAAGAGGAAAGAAGCATGCTCAGTGGTACCGGGTTAGGAGAAGAATTCTAGGCATAGGCAGTGGAGACTGCATGTTACTTGGATAACAGATCACCTTCATCAGCGTTGGAGGATAACACTCCAAATGAGGTATGGACTGGTAAGAAACCCTATTTTTCACATTTGAGGGTATTTGGATGTGATACATATGTACATGTTTCAGAGGAGAAAAGGAGCAAGTTGGATAATAAATCTGAAAGGTGCATCTTTATTGGGTATAATGATGGTTTAAAGGGTTACAAGCTTTGGAACCTGGAAACAAGGAAGGTTGTCTAGGCTGAGGATGTGGTGTTTAAGAGTGAAGATATTGTTAAACATGAAGTCCTACCAAAGGAACACGAGAAGATAGAGTTTGAGCTAAAGGATGATGAATCGGACTCTACAACGAAGGCTCGGAGAGAAAAGGAGGAAGGCCTGAGCTCCAGCTTTGAGAAGATCAGTTCGGGAAAGAAGGCAACCAGAAAGGTATAGTCCATCTGATTTCTGTTCAGGTTTTTCCTTAACTATAACTGATGATGATCCCAGAACTGTCAGGGAGGCAATAGATTTAGAGGATGGAAAACTCTGGAAGGAGGCCATGGTTGATGAAATGGCATCCTTGCACAAAAACAATGCATGGGATCTGGTGGAGTTGTCGGCTGGAAGGAAGCCCATTGGGAGAAAATGGGTGTTTAAGAAGAAGAAGAATGTATAAGGCAAGGTGGAGAAATACAAAGCTCGGTTGATAGCAAAAGGTTATTCCCAGGTGCCAGGAATTGATTTTGGTGATATTTTTTCTCCTGTTGCCAAAGTTACTTCTATTAGATTACTTTTATCTGTTGCTGCTGCATTTGATTTTGAGGTAGAACAGATGGATGTGAAGACAAAATTTATTCACGGGGATCTGGAAGAGGAGATATACATGAAACAACCTAAAGGCTTTATGGAGAAGGGGAAGAAAGAGCTGGTATGCAGGTTAAAGAAGTCTTTGTATGGGTTAAAACAGTCACCAAGGATGTGGTATCAGAAATTTGATACCTATATACGAGGACTTGGCTTCACCAGAAGCAAGGAGGATCACTTTTTTTATTTTAAATTAATTGGTGACCGTGTTATTTATTTGGTCTTGTATGTGGATGATATGTTTTTGATTGGAAATGACAAAGAAATTATCCAATTTTTGAAGACCCGACCATTCTCCAAATTCGACATGAAGGATCTTGGTGCTGGAAACTATATTTTGGGCATGGAAATTAAGAGAGATCGAGCAAAGAGGAAGCTTTGGTTAAACCAGAGGAAGTATGTCGAGACTATATTGCAGAGGTTCAATATGCAGGATAGTAAACCGGTGAATGTTTTGATTCCTATAGGTACAAAGCTATCTGCTGAACAGTGTCCCAAGACACAAGAAGAAGAGGAGGATATGTCTCATGTTCCATATGCAAGTGCAGTGGGTAGTATGATGTATGCAATGGTCTGTACTAGACCAGACATTGCACATGTAGTGGGAGTATTGAGCAGGTTTATGTCAAACCTAGGGAAGGAGCATTGGACAACAGTGAAGTGGGTTTTCAGATATTTACGTGGCACTAGTGATTATGGCTTGTGCTACCAGGGAAGACCAGGATTGCAAATAGTGTTGGACATTTGTGTTTTGTTGATGCAGACTGGGCTAGAGATTTGGACCAAATAAGATCTACAAGTGGTTATGTGTTTAGCCTATTTGGAGGTGCAGTCAATTGGATGAGTAAAAGACAGTCTGTAGTGGCTCTTTCAACTACAGAGGTAGAATACATGGCAGCCACTCATGCAAGCAAGGAAGCAGTTTGGTTTCAAAGATTGTGTTCAAGTATGGGGTTGGTGTAGCAAGCTATAAGGATAGAATGTGATAGCCAAAGTGCATTTTTCTTGGCTAAGAAACCTGCTTATCATTCAAAGACAAAGCACATTGATGTTCAATATCACTTTGAGAGATATATGGTTGAAGCTAAAAGGGTGTTGCTGGTAAAGGTGGACACTTTGAAGAATGTTGCAGATGCATTGAAAAAGTCTGTGAGCACTCAAAAGTTCTCTTGGTGTAGAGAAACAATGGGTGTTGCAAAGCTGGGCTAATTACTCAGCTCTCCTATGGCCCCCTATGAGAAAACCTTAGTGGGAGAATGTTGGTTTGTGTTATATTGTTTCCCAGAAGCAAGTCACGTCGGGGCGGTAGCCCCCCCTGTTGGGAATGGGGCAACACCCGGGAAATTTCTTTTGGTCCTTATTTTACGGGTAGGTAAGGCCATTATACGTTTTGTGCATTAGGTTTGCACATGGTTTTGGGGCATGATGCTTTTGACTGGTATTTTGTAGATCTGGTCAAGGGAACTGCGGTTATGTTCTAATCCAGGGTTAATGGATTGGGGTTTATGTATGCTTCGACATGTATATATATGTGTTGTAACACTAAAAGGAATATAATGAAAAATCAAGCTGGTCGTCCCGATTTGGGATCCAAGGGAAAATATTTGTGTTTATCTGTTTTATGTTTTATACTCTCGTTATTGTTTATTTTCTATTTTAAAGATTCGTTCATAGATAATTTCTGTATAGGGTTAAAACCTACATGAAAACATCCATTGACACAGTTAATTGACAATTCCATTCCAAGAAAATGAATGACAAAACAGTAAGGAAACTAGGCAACTATGTATTCTTATTACTTCAATATTGATTCGATTTGAAAACATAGTTATCTATATTCACGAAATATCTTAGAAGAACAAGGATGTACATTTTTGATTTAATGTTATGCTATTGATAAAAAACTAGAATGAAACATTAACCTAATTAGAAAACAGATTTGCTAAAAACAGAGTAATGGAAATTGAACTAAAAACATCAAATGAAAAACCTTCTTCAGTGCAGGGGCCCTCTGAAACTGATTTGGCTGAACTGCTAGCTGGTTAAGGATGCACTTAAACTGTCATTGGCAACATGAACTTTTTATTATGATAAAATGAAGTCTGAATACAGAGTATCAACAAAAATCTTAAACTTAACGCTTAATTTCTGAACTGTCTTCTCGGTTCTGTACAACTGATATTTAAAGGAAAATAACATAACCGTTTATGAGATAAACTTGCTACAGGTGGCTAATTCAAATTAGAATTGTAATAGGATTGTTAGACTCTTGATTTGCTACGATAGAGCAAATCAAGAGTCCTGCTGCTTTCAGATAACGTACTTTGACCACACCTTTGACCATGATCTTAGGCCTAATTTTCTATCGATCTGGATCGAGTGAATAGGATGGAATCCATGTGGAGATGATTCTAGAAATGCCCATGTGGCCCATTTCTTCATTTGAAACCTGGAACCTGCCAGATCATGAGAGTAGCTACAGAATCCACTATTAGCAGCAGAATAGGTTGTGTTCTGTAGCTAAATTGCAAAAAACTTTTCAAATAGCAAGAACATGAAAATATAATATGGAAATCATTTTAATGCATTCCTTAAGACAAAACCTATCATTTATCATTGATTGGGGTTTGTGATCTTATGAGAAAGTGAGGGAAAAAGGTGAGAAAAACTGTCAAAGAGAGGGTAATTTTGAGGTTCAACATTAACTTATTGATTAAGGAACTATTGTACTTAGTTTTTCCCAGTTAATAAAAAAGAGTTGCAACTATTTTTTGAGATACTTATGGTATGATATTTATTATTGTTTTTTCTCCAGTTTCATATGTTATAATGTGTTGTTTTCATGTTCATTACATCACTATTGTATGATCTATTTCAAGTTGATAGGCATAATACATGCTCTCTCACGCTCTGTTTAGGGAAAGTTATCATAATTTGTCCATTTTCTTATGATTAGGAAGAATACATCTCCCATGCTCTTCCTAGCTTCTCATCAATCTTAAAACCATCTCATCACAATCATCTTTAAAGTGGTAAGCCTGATGCCTACCTTGCCCCATTGAATCCCTGCAACCCTACATCATTTTCCCTGACCTAACTCCCCTTGACCTAATATCTTCATCCAGTGAAACCCAACCCAATCAAATAAAAAACAACCCCTACACTCATATCTAGCCTAAAAACCCTAATTCCTACAGCCCTCTTGGCTGTGACCTTGTGGAGAGATCCCTCTCTGACTTGGTAGGGCTAGCTACCAAGCCAAAAGTTTGGTCTATGGTTACCTCTATTGGGATTCCTTCTTCAGCCTTGGGAATCTAGCAGAGTGATAACATTCTGGCACAGTTTTCGGGGAATGAAAAAATAAATTTTCCCTGGGAATATGAAAAATATTTATCAGAAACTGGTCCTTTGGATGATATGATCGAGTTTCATAAGGTTGATTTCATATTTGCAGTGCCTCATAGTAGATCTGGCTTCTCGAATAAAGTATACTAGTTCTAACCGTGATCTAGATCCGGTTTCTCCTATCGAAGATCCTGAAAAAATCTGAAGAAAACAAAGATCTCCGCCAACTTAAAGTTCTTTGGATTCTCCTCCTCAAGATTTTGCAAGATCCTTCTCATTACCTTCTGATTTGGTAGCCATTCAAGATTTAGTTTTTGATACCAAATTTGAGTTTTCATTGTTTATAACCAAATATGAGACTGACTTGAATACAATAGTCCCTGAACCTTGGAGATTAGATTTAAACACATCATTTTTTGAGGCTGTAAATGAGATTGATGTCAAAATTTGGAAACAATATCACAAGATCAAAAAATTAGCCAACAACTTAAGTTATGCTGCTAAACAATCCCTCATTTAATGCCAACAAGAAACCCTTCACATCCCCAAAGTTTCCCAAATAGCTATTGTTTCATCATCCATCCCATCATCATCTCAACTGCCCCCTCAAGGACCTCCTCATACCAATTCACCCTTTGTTCCTCCCCCTCCACCACATTCAACAGGAATTATGTCTCGTTTTGGACCTTTAGTTCTCCCTGGTCAGCTTGTTGATCTGCCACAAGGATATGGCCAAATAATTCCCCTCTTTGATGAAAACTCTGAAATCATTTCCCGTCAACACATGGCCAAAATCACAACCTTCATAGATCTTAAGGTGTTAGATGCAGATGATGCCAAGATGAGAATTATCTCACAAATTTTTTCTAGCGAGTTAAAACTTGGTTCCATGCCCTAGCAGCTAATTCTATTAGAACTCCTACTGAACTAACTGATGCTTTCTTAGCCAGGTGGGATGAGAATAAAAATCCCTTACAAATCCTTGTCATTAGGGGAATTTTTAGGTCTAAAATGGGCCTCCTAAGGAAATTATAAAATAATAGTGGAAAAAATCAAATAAGATTTGATGACATCATCAAATTTTAGAGGGAAAAATGAAAAACCTACTTTTTGAACTCATATTTTCAACTTATCTCCCAATTTTTTTTTTTACTCAGAATTTCAGTGGGAGCATTGCTCGTTGGATCATGAAATTTAATTCCTCATCCAAGGAGTACCCATGTTTCATACTTCCCGATGGGTCTTGCTACACGAAAAAATGAGAAATACATGAAAAACATGATTGTAATCATGTTTTTTTTTATTTATGTATTTCTCATTTTTCATGTAACGGGTTCATCGAAAGTATACAACATGGTACTCATGAATCGATGGTCATTTTGCATCCAGCAGTGCCCACTCAGGAGGTGAGTGGAGTTTGAATTAAGTTGAAAATACGAGTTGAAAAAGTAGTTTTATTATTTTATTATTTTTTAATATTTTTACCCTTTTATTTAAAAAATGGTAAATCGTCCCCCATGGTTGACATCATCATCTTGAATCCTATTGGTTGTTATAAAGTTTATTTTTGTTGTACATTTTTCTTAGGAGGCCCATTTTAGACCTCAAAATTCCCCTAATGTGAGTGTTGTAGTTCCTAGAGACAGCCTTGAGTTGCGAAAGACCAGTGCCTAGGACATCTTATATAGAAAGGAGCATGTGATATAACAAGGGGAGTTAAAAACAAAAGGCTCTCATGCTATCTCTTGTAAACAAGGAGGTAAATTTGAATGGGACCAAAACTTTCAGAAACTTATCACAGGAAGAGAGATATTGCAGAGGCAAGGTGTAAAACTCTAATAATAAAGCATCAGACAATTCAAAAGTAGCTTACTGTAAAGTGGACCAGTTCAATAGTATTTCGCAGAGATAAATAAGCTGAAGGTGTTTACTGTGTATGAAAGATTAAGAGAATACTAGCTGTGATTAAGATGATATCCAGATACACAATATCCCCATGTAATGGGCTTACCAATTTAAGAATCCATACACGAAAATAGCGTTTTAAAAATAACCTCCCAAAGAAGCTAATATAGCAGAAGTGTGGTTGAAGTGAAAATGGAACAATATATCATGCATCAGCCATATTTAAAGCGCTTGAATGTTTCTAGCATGAGTATCAACTAGGATAAGTTCACACCAAAAACAGTGAGCCACTCGCATTCCAAAACATGATACAAGAAAGACGGATAGAATGAAATGAACAATTAAATTAGCACATATAAGAGAAAGTTACAAACTATGAAAAACTAAAGACTAGAATCCCCCTTACAAATGAAACTCCTCCTCACTGAGACCCAACTGGCTCTGAGCATTCATATAAGAGTTCGACAAAAATGTATACAAAATCCTCTTACTGCATGATTTTCTGATAAATCTGGAACCCTCAATAATCTGTTCCTAGGGAGTTTTATAGGAGAAAAAGAAAACTCGTAAAGAAATGGGGCGATGAACATTTAATTTGCTTCATTAAGATAGGATGGCGGAAGCATGTACGCCCATACTTCTTGATGAATATGTAGTGCTGATGTACTCTGTAGCCTACTTTCTGAAATAAATGAACTGGGTGGAAGTCTCTTCAGGAACACGGCATAGAAGTAAAACCGCATAGACATTTCGTCCTTTCCTGAAAGAAAATTCTGCTGAAATGAAACCTTGAGGGTATTGTTCTCTGTGCATGGGACCCTCTGTGTGATCCATGATGTCTTCGACTTGGTACCTTTGCCTTCTAAACCCTGAATTGAGGCTTAAAATTTTCCACGCTGAACGTTGAATTCCTCGATCATTCATTGATATTTCTCTGCCGCTCCATTAATGTCTCCGGATTGCGAAATCTGTGCTTTGAATGACTCTGGAGGGTTTGATAGAGTTTAACCCTGCTTATTTTAATGGAAGTCATGTCGTAATAGTTTCCCAAGCCTTTCCCCATAATTCCAGCCTCTGAAAAATAGTCCTTTCTTGCGTTCTCTGCTTCTATAATAGAAGCTGTAAATCATGGCAGTTTTCTACCACTGTAACCCTGCAAAACCCGAAAACGTGTTAAGAAAACCATGCACGGGGAGGATGAATGCAACGGGGATGATGAGAATGACAGCGCAGCATGGTGGACTGGTGGAAAAATGTAGGGCGACGGTAGAAAATGCAGCGTAACTGTGGAAGATGGTCATGGAGAAAGTTGGCGGAACGTAGAAGATTTAAATGTGTAGACTTGACACTTTGACCTTCGAACAGGATATAAAGGGGACAGATGGACAATGTGACGAAGACCCGTGGAATAGTGACGTGGTGGAGGACACGTGTCGATGGTGGGCAGGTAATTAATCTGGACCGTCTGATCTCAAGAGGAGATCGATGGTTGAAAAGGTGTCGGGGGGCGATGGACGGTGGGCCAGGGGTACGGTTTGCCTCGGTTAAAACCTGCACAGCTTCATGGAGTGACTACCATCGGATGGATCACCCCAGATCGGACGGCTAACATGCATATCGCGACGGACTAAATGCAAAATGATAATGCATGATGGGGTAGCGGTTTTCAAATAGTGCCGGAGCCACGTGTCGGACGATGTATGGAATCGCTTCGAAAAATAAAATACCGCCCACTGCCCAATGGCGGTGCGATAGAAACTGGGCGGGTTTTGAACAGTGTATTGGCACGGGAACCACCGGGGTAGATGGGTTTCTGACCGTTGATTTACAGGTTGATCAGACGATAGATAAACGATCAGAGCGGTGAACAGAGTGGGCCACGGGCGCAGAACTGATCTGTGAAGACCGTCCGATCTGTACAGATCGACGGATAATACTGCGCCCGATATCCTCCTGCAATAAGTGCCTTCTAGGCTAGCGCATGGTTTAGCACCCAGATCACATGGAGAGAAAGATTGAGAGGGCTAGGGCCGAAAGGTGTCGGGGCTTCGATATGTTAAAATGTGTGATTTCAGCCTTTTATAATGTAATTTGGGGGCAGGAAACGACAACGATAGGCAAAAAAAGGATTTTTTAAGGCTGAAAGAGGGGATTTGAAGGTTTAAGAAAGATTGCTTGTCAAAATTTAATAGGGGGCTGACATGATCAACATTGGCTCCACCTGGGGATGACACGTTCATCCCTGGGCGTGTCGAGAACTCCGCAGACCACCTGATAATCTTCTATGCAGACTCTTCTCTTCAGCACTTCTACCTTCACTTTATGATTCATCACGACACCCACATTTTCAAACAAAGCTAAACAGAAAACTAATATACAGTATAAAACACCAGGCCGTCTTTGCCTGAATCAGAACTGAAAGTAGGGCTTAAGGAACTGACCATTCACAAGGGCGTCAAGCAAGTCTCCCTGTAAATTCTCCAACCTGAAGGTGTTGTTACTCCCGTGTTCCACAATTTTAAAAGGGTCGAACCAGAGAGGGTTGAATTTACCATGTTTCCCCTTTTCAGCTCTTCGGATATCCCATCTAAGCACCAAATCACCAATCTGCAACTTCTTGTCCTTGGCATGCTGATCAAAAAGGTATTTCATCTTTTCTTGATATTCAATTAGCCTTCGGCTTACTTGGTTTCGTGTTTCTTCTAGCTCCACCAGCTAGTTTATTCTCCTGGTCATATCATCGGGCTCTTCTTGATTTTCTTGCATGAATCGGGCTACTGGTAACGCTAACTATATAGGGAATACTGCTGCCCTCCCATATACTAATTCATATGAGGACTTCCCAGTTGCTCTCTTGCTGGTAATCCTATTAGCCCACAGGGAAAATTTCAACTGGGAATCCCAATTTTTCTGATTTTCATTGATAGCCTTCTTCAATGCCCTCACCAGAGTTTTGTTTGAAGACTCTGCCAAGCCATTTCCTTGTGGGTAATAAGCTGTAGAGTGGCTTAGTTTAATATTATACTGCTGGCAGAAACTCATAAATTTTGCAGACTTGAAGGCCTGGGCATTATCAATCACTATCCTAGCAAAGCAGCCAAACCTGGATATGATATTTTCTTCCATGAATTTTATTATTACGGCATCTGTAGCATTCCTCGCAGGTATGGCTTCCACCCATTTTTTGAAATAATCTGTGGCAGTTAATATCCACTTATGCTGACCACTCGACGGAGGATGTATTTCACCCATAAAGTCAATTCCCCATTGCCTGAATGGTTCGTCCATGTGAACGAGGATCAAGGGCAGAGCTGCCAACTTCTGTCTTTCTGCAAATCTTTGGCACTTCTCACAAGCTTTGACCCAGGCAAAAACATCTCTAGAGAGTTTGGGCCAGTAGAAACCAGCCTTCAGGATTTTGTGAGCAGTGGCCCTCCAGCTGTAATGGCCTCCATAGATTCCTTCATAAAATTCAGCCATTATACTCTCTACCTCATCCTCTGTGACACACAGGAGTAGGATCCCTGAGGGATCTCACTGGTATAGCCGGCCATTAGCAACTATGTACTTCTGTGATCTCAACCTTAGTGTCTTGTATTTAGCTTTATCACAGCTTGGAGGGCAGCTGAGTGTGAGGAGGTATTCCACTATCTCTTTGTACCATGGAATGATGAGGTACTTCATATGTGCTTTTTGAGTAGCTATCTCCACTCCCTGCTGCTCTTTCTTCTTCTTAGACTCTTCACTTTCTATCATGGACCAATTTATACCCAGCGCCTGATAGTTTGATTCGGATAATATTTTGGCTAGCCCTTGTCCTTTGATCAGTTTGGTAGGATGGATGTCCAGATCATACTCCTGTATTTTTGCAATCCACTTTCCTCTTTTTCCTTCACTATCTCCTTGGATAAGAATATCCTTTACAGCTGTTGTAGGCACAAATGCAGTAATGTGGGACTGCAAAACATACATGCAGAATGCTTTAAGGGATTCACCAGGGCGTGTGCTTGCTTTTCTAATATTTTATATTTTAGTTCTGCATCACGGAGCACCTGACTGAAGAAAGCGATGGGCTACTCATACCCTTCTTCATTTTTCTGCAATAAAACTCCTGCCACTGTATGAGGTGATGCAAATGAAAAGATCATGAAAGTTTTTGCATAATCTGGTATAGCTAGCACCGGGGCTTCTGCAAAAGCATTTTTTATCCTGGAAAAGGATTCTCGTGATTCCTGTGACCACTTCACCTCATTATTCTTCTTCAGCATGTCGGTTATGTGTCTAACTATCTGAGCATAGTTAGGAATAAACCTCCTTAGAAAATTAATGCGCCATAGAAACACCTGCACCTCATTCTTATTTTCTGGGGAGAGAAATACCATTTATAACCTCTACTTTTTAGGGTCTATTTTTACCCCATCTTTAGTCACAATATGCCCCAAAATCTTGCTTCTTCTAATGCAAATAAAGACTTTTGTGGATTGAGAGAAAGACCATACCTTCTGCATTTCTCAAAATTTCTACGCAAATGCTCATTGTGCTCAGTATCATTCTTTGAAAACACTGTGATATCATCAAGGTAGACTACCAAAACCTTATCTTTCTCCCCAATAAAAGCAATTTCCATGGCCCTTTGGAAAGTGGCCCCTGCATTAATCAACCCGAAAGGCATCCTGACATACATAAAGGTACCCCATGGTGTGGTGAAAGCAGTCTTCTTCTGATCTTCTGGAAGTACAGCCACCTGATTATAACCAGAGAATCCATCCATCATTGACATCCTAGAAGCTCCAACCACTTTCTGTAGAATGTGATCCATCTTGGGCAGTGGATAATTATCTTTTAAGGATGCTCTATTTAAATTTCGGAAATCAACACATAGCCTTATTTCTCCATTCTTCTTTCGGACAGGGACTAGGTTTGCCACCCATTCAGAGTACCTCAATGGCACAATTATTTTGGCCTTTAACAACTTCTTAATTTCTTTCTCAATGGAGGGAAGCAACAGGGGATTTATCTGTCCAAGCCTCTGCTTATGAGGTTTTGCATCTTCCTTCAGGGGAATTCTATGCTGCATTATACTGATGTCAAAGGTTTTTAGGTCCTGATAAGACCATGCAAACACATCTTTTTATGATTGAAATAATTTCAGGTACAACTTCCTATATTCCTCTGGGACCTTTTTGAATAATTTAACTATTTTGGGGTCAGCATCAGTACCGAGGTTCAGGTCCTCCACCTGATCTTCTTCTATCACTTTATTTGGTTGCAGTGGGATATCATTCTTGTCAAACAATCTTTCTAGAGGCACCAACCCTCTAGGTATAACGTTTCCCTTCAGTTGCAACACTTTACTACCTGCCATTTTCTCCTCCCAATTACTTTCTGAAGTATTTTCAGCCTCTTCTTCTTCATAAGCATCAATCTCCATATTGGAGAATTCCCCCACTGTTTCCAAGAATCTCTTCGTCTTTTCTTCATCCTCAAATACTTGCCAGTGCTTGATGTTATCTGGGATTGATGGTCGATAACGTATCTCAATTTCATACCTTAAGAGAGGGTTCTGAGGTGGACGAAATGTACTAGCAGCCATAACAAGAGAGTCTGTCATTCTATTCTGTTCCCGGGGCATGAATTGGATATTGAATGCTAAGAAAAAATTCTGCACCATGTCCCAAAATTCATTCTTGTAAGCCCTCAGCCAAGGATGTTTGGTTTGACACTGATTCCTGACTTGTCTAACCACTAGTTCTGAATCTCCCAAAACCTTCAAACTCTGTATGTTCATGCTCCTAGCTGTCTGCAGCCCTAACAGAAGAGCTTCATAACCGGCCACATTATTAGTAGCTTCATATTCTAATTTGAAAGACAAAGATACCCATTTGCCTGTAGGAAAAATCAATAGTATTCCAACTCCATTACCTTCTCTTGAATTTGCTCCGTCAAAATGTAGTATCTAGATTCCTGCTTCATGGCTCTCTAAGGGCTGCTCAGTCTTGATCTAAAAGAAGGATGGTTCATGAGCATAATCTTGATCTTCTTCCAGCATCAAGCATGAGAATTTTCCTTATTTACTATAGACTGGTGAATTTACAGAGTTGTCAGCCTTAGTAACCATCTTGACAAATCTAGTTTCCCTGTACAACCTCCTCTCCTGGCCACCAAAAACTAGAATGGTGGCATATGTTAAGTCCAACTTGATTGACCCACCAATTTTTGCTCCCCAGGACCTAGATAGCAACATGCTGAAGCAAGTTGGGATGTCAGCCACCACAATATCCATCACCACACTTTTTGCTGGGATTTGGGCCAAATTGACCACTAAATCCTTGATCATACCTAGGCATTTAAATCTTTTGGAATCAAATGAATAGAGATCCTTGTATGGGCGGGTGATCTGTAATCCTAGTTGTTCCATGACTGACAAAGGTAATAGATTATGGGAAGCTCCAGAATATAACACACAATTATGTAATAGCAGGTCATGAATTACTAGAGACACATAGAAGGGAGGAGTAGAAGCATCTAACTCCTCAACATGTGGGCCAAATACAGCCATGGGTCTTTCCTCTTGAAGTTTGAGACTATCTGGGATGAGTGCTGCTTCTGGAGGGAGCATGAAAGAGGTGACTTGGGAATGGTAGGCTGATTGCTTCAACAGTTCAATCAAGGGAACTGGGATTTTGACCTTCTCAAGTTACTTTTGCAGACTGAAAGTCAGAGGGGACTTCTCTATTACAACCTCTTTTGACTCTTTATTTTCGGATGAGGGTTTGACTTCTTTTGACACAGACTTAGAATTAGGGGGAATGACTACTTTTGAAGAGGAAGGAATTTGATCATTAGGCTACAAAGGTTTTTTTAGAGGCCCCTTACCTTTGTCTGTGACTTTCTGCATTGTTGAATCCTTCTGAGCGGGTGCTTCCTTCTGAGGTGGCTCTTCTTCTTGATCTTGAGCATGAGTCCTTTTCTTAGAAGACCTGAGATCATATCTTCTATTGAACTGTGTTTGCATGAAATCAACAAATTGCTTACAATAGTGATCAATTTCTGAGTCTTCTGTGTCTCGAGTTTTATCTCCTTCTTGTAATGAGAACTCGGTTCCATCATTTCATTGCAATGGGCCTTCGACTTCATCACTATTTGAGAAGGCAAGGTTTGCATCCTCTAGCTCATAGGCAGCATCTTCAGCAGGGCCATCTACTGGACCTTCCAAATACAATGGGTGTGGTACCTGATCTTGTTGTTCCTTTAGTTCCCTTTGCAATATCTTCAGGGGTGGTTTCCTATATTGAGGATTGTAACCCCTGTTTGGAGCATTCTGGAAATTCTTGGAGGCTGAATTCTTGGCCTATAATTCAAGCTTGGCCAGCTTATTAGAAATATTCTTAATCATTTTGTTCATTTCCTCAATTCTGTCTGAGTCTCTATCTTGGTTAGAGGTAGTTACCTCCTCTTTGCCCCTTCTTCTAGTATCTTGTTTAGATTTTCCCTTTGATTTACCAGTGGAGGAAAAATTCGCCTCCAACTCTAGAGCATCTGTCCGAGCATCATCCAGGGTGGCAGGCTTTCTTTCTCTCAAAGAGAAACCGAATTCTGAGTCAGAGGCCGCTATGAAAACAACTTTAGCAGTAGTTTGATGAGGTTTCATATCTGCAGGGAGACTCAAATACAATTTATTAAATCTCTTGATGAAATTTGATACTCATTTGTTATGTCTTTTCTTGAGTGTATTGAACTCAGTAAGACAGTGTCCATGATCTTTCTTCTCTCCCCATTTCTTGAGAAAAGTATCTTCCATTCCTTCCCAAGTGGTGATAGAACGATATGCCAATGTATTAAACCATTTTCGGGCTTCACCATCAAGAGACTGAAAAAAAAGTCTTAAGACTACATCTAAATGTTCTACATTAAAGTTCTCTGCAAAAGAGCAAAAAACCTCAAGATTTTTTTGAGCATCAATCTCATTTTCCCCATTGAACCGGGGTAATATCTTCAGATAATCCTGTGGCATATCGTTCAACACTTGAGGTAATGCCAGGGGTGCATATTTATTTAACAAGAAGCTTGGAACATTAGCCATTGGAGGAGGTGGAGGTAGTGTAATAGTTTGATGTGTGAATGGAGGAGGAGGGGGTGGAAGTGGAGTATGAATGACAATAGGAATATATTGAACAACAGCTTGAGGTGTTGATGGGAACAATGGGAAATTAATAACAGCTACTTCGGTGACTTCCTTAACCTCTTCGGCCTCAGGATTAGGGTGAAAATCATTTTTAATTCAGACACCTCCCCTGGGTGGACTATCTGAGTAGTAATCGGTATCTCCCACAGTGGAGTCGGGATTTTCTACTTGGGCTTCTTGAGAAGAAGAGGATGGAAAGCTTTCTAAAGAGGATTCAGGATTCTCAGTATGGACTGATTGTCTTTCTTTCCAACTTCTTCTATGTATGATATTCTCTGGGTCAGACACAGAGGATGTCTTTGGCTGAGACGTATCTGACCTCAGGTGTGGATTTCGAGGAGCCAGGACTGCAAATAAATTCTTCTGATAAATTAATTTGGAGTCACCAAGGTGAGTGATCTACAACTCTCAACTCTCCATGCTCACCTATTTAGAGAGCGAATAAGGTTTTGTCGAGGCCCAGGGATTCAAATTTTCTTAACTTCGTTCCCCGGAAATGGCACCAGAAAGATGTTGTAGTTCCTAGAGATAGCCTTGAGTTGCGAAAGACAAGTGCCTAGGACATATTATATAGAAATGAGCATGTGATATAACCAGGGGGGTTATCAACAAAACACTCTCATGCTATCTCCTGTAAACAGGGAGGTAAATTTGAATGGGACCAAAAATTTTAGAAACTTATCACAGGAAGAGAGATACTGCAGAGGCAAGGTGTAAAAATCTAATACTAAAGCATCAGACAATTCAAAGGCAGCTTACTATAAAGCGGGCCAGTTCAATAGTATTTCACAGAGATAAATAAGCTGAAGGTGTTTACTGTGTATGAAAGATTAAGAGAATACTAGATGTGATTGAGATGATTTCCAGATACACAATATCCCTATGTAATGGGCTTACCAATTTAAGAATGCATACATGAAAATAGCGTTTTAAAAATAACCTCCCAAAGAAGCTAATATAGTAGAAGTGTGGTTGAAGTGAAAATGGAACAGTATATCATGCATGAGCCATATTTAAAGCGCTTGATTGTTTCTAGCATGAGTATCAACTAGGATAAATTCACACCAAAACCAGTGAGCCACTCGCATTCCAAAACATGATACAAGAAAGACGGATAGAATGAAATGAACAATTAAATTAGCACATATAAGAGAAAGTTACAAACTGTGAAAAACTAAAGACCAGAATCCCCCTTACAAATGAAAATCCTCCTCACTAAGACCCAACGGGCTCTGAGCATTCATATAAGAGTTCGAAAAAAATGTATACAAAATCCTCTTACTGCATGTTTTTCTGATAAATCTGGAACCCTCAATAATCTGTTCCTAGGGAGTTTTATAAGAGAAAAAGAAAACTCGTAAAGAAAGGGGGCGATGAACATTTAATTTTCTTCATTAAGACAGGATGGCGGAAGTGTGTACGCCCATACTGCTTGATGACTCTATAGTGCTGATGTACTCTGTAGCCTACTTTCTGAAATAAATTCACTGGGTGGAAGTCTCTTCAAGAACACGACATAGAAGTAAAACCACATAGACATTCCGTCCTTTCCTGAAAGAAAATTCTGTTGAAATGAAACCTTGAGGGTATTTTTCTCTGTGCATGGGACCCTCTATGTGATCCATGATGTCTTCGACCTGGTACCTTTGCCTTCTAAACCCTGAATTGAGGCTTAAACTTTTCCACGCTGAACGTTGAATTCCTCGATCATTCACTGATATTTCTCTGTCGCTCCATTAATGTCTCCGGATTGCGAAATATGTGCTTTGGATGACTCTGGAGGGTTTGAAAGAGTTTAACCCTACTTCTTTTAATGGAAGTCATGTCATAACAGTTTCCCAAGCCTTTCACCATAATTCCAGCCTCTGAAAAATAGTCCTTTCATGTGTTCTCTGCTTCTATAATAGAGGCTGTAAATCATGGCGGTTTTCTGCTGTTGTAACCCTGCAAAACCTGAAAACGTGTTAAGAAAACCATGCACGGGGAGGATGAATGCAGCGGGGACGATGAGAATGACAGCGCAGCATGGTGGACTGGTGGAAAAATGCAGGGCGATAGTAGAAAATGCAGCATAACTGTGGAAGATGGTCATGGAGAAAGTTGGCGGAATGCAGAAGATTTAAATGTGTAGACTTGACACTTTGACCTTCGAACAGAATATAAAGGGGACAGATGGACAATGTGACGAAGACCTGTGGAATAGTGATGTGGCAAAGGACACGTGACGATGGCGGGCAGGTAATTAATCTGGACCGTCTGATCTTAGGAGGAGATCGACGGTTGAAAAGGCGTCGGGGGGCGATGGACGGTGGGCCAAGGGTGCGTTTTTCCTCATTTAAATCCCGTGCAGCTTCGTGGAGCAACTACCATCGGATGGATCACCTCATATTGGACGGCTGACATGCATATCGCGATGGACTAAATGCTGAACGATAATGCACGATGGGGTAGCAGTTTTAAAATAGTGCCGGAGCCAAGTGTCAGACGATGTATGGAATCGCTCCGAAAAATAAAATACCGCCCACTGCCCAACGATGGTGCGATAGAAACCGGGTGGGTTTTGAATAGTGTATTGGTGTGGGGACCACCGGGGCAGATGGGTTTCTGATTGTTGATTTGCAGGTTGATCGGACGGTAGGTAAACAATTGGAGCTGTGAACGGAGTGGGCCACGGGCGCGACACTGATCTGTGAAGACCATCCGATATGTACAGATCGACGGATAATACTGCACCCGATATCCTCTTGCGATAAGCGCCTTCCGGGCTAGCGCATGGTTTAGCACCCAGATCACATGGAGAGAAATATTGAGGGGGCTAGGGCCGAAAGGTGCCGGGGCTTCGATATGTTAAAATGTGTGATTTCAGCCTTTTATAATATAATTTGGGGGCAGGAAATGGCAACGATAGGTAGAAAAAGGATTTTTTAAGGCTAAAAGAGGGGATTTGAGAGGTTTAAGAGGGATTTCTTGTCAAAATTTAATAGGGGGCTGACATGATCAACATTGAGTATGACTCCCTGAGGCGCAATCCTAATGAATCTATTTCCGAGTATAATTCCTGATACCTCTGAATCTATAACTCCATCCCAAATGAAATGAAACCACCTCTTGGTTTGGCCCCTTGCATTATCCTAATGCTTTTGACCCAGATATGGCCTACTCATTGAGAGAGAGAAATCCCACTACTCTAGAAGAAATGATCTGAAATCCAGTGAGTGTTGAGGCCAACCTATTGATTACGAAGTCAAAACTCAAAACTGAACGTAAAGTGACCATTAAAGAGGAACCTTACACCTCATATGATACTAAATTTGATGCTTTTATTAGGACCATGGAAATAATGATCGATAAAATTTCTATTTCAGATAGACAAACAGAGCTACAAATCAGAAATACAAACTTTCGAGGTCAGAAGCAACAACCTCAATTCCGGATAAATCAAAGAGAGCAAAGAGCTCTTGAAACATAGCAACAAAAACAAATTCAGATACCACTACAGCAAAACTATGCTCAAAGTTATGAAGAGGAAGAACCAACAGTAGAGGGGAAACTTATTTTTGCAACTGATGGCCAACCCATATTTCTGACCGAAGATGAAGAATATGTGGAAATAAAAAGTTTACATAGTGATAAAGACTTCATATTGGAAAATTTTAATGAGTTAGAAGTAGAATATGGTGATTATCAGAGAGGATACCTGAATGCATTGAGTTCCCAGCAAAGGCAGTACTCCTTGAGGAGCCGTGATGTTCCAATCAATCCACCTCCAAAAAATACAGTTCATTAGAAATAAGTACCACAGAAGCAAGCTTCTCAAGTCAATCAAAATAAGGGTAAAGAGATTGCAGCTCCAAATTAGAACAAAAGCAATCAGCCTTCTACAAGTGCACCTGTCAAAGAAAGAGATATTCAGAGGAAAGGAACTACACCTAAATATCATGTTGAGAAAATGGATATTGCCATAAAAGAGGTAGATAGAACTATACCTTTTAATATAGAGTCAGAAATTTGAAAGTTAAAGGTGTCTATTCCTCTTACCAAATTGGTCAAAGTTGATAAGTATAAATCCCATGTACTTAAAACCTTTAAAGTTGACCCTTTATCTGACATGGTTAATATAGAGGATGATTAGCCAGAGCTAATATTTGGTCCTGCAATCGATGGTCAGTCTGAGGATAGTGAACCCCCTCTACTTTACTTGAGTCTCAAAATCCACCAATTCGTCCTTCATAACACTATGTTAGACTTCGAGGCCTCCCACAACCTCATTCCTAAAGCCATCATGGAGAAGCTTGGCCTTGACATAACCCACCCATATCATGATTTATATTCTTTCGATTCTGGTCGTGTCCGTTGTTTGGGTCTAATCAAAGATCTATTTGTATCCCTAGAGTAGATCCAGACCAAAAATGTCCTAATGGATGTGGTGGTTGCTAACATTCCACCACGTTTTGGTATGCTATTATCAAGATCCTGGGGGGCTAAATTTAGAGGTACACTGCAGTTGGACTTTTCCTACGCCACTATTCCTGTCTTCGGTCAAATGAGGAAACTATACCATGAGACTAAAATGAAATACATGATCACAAAAAAGGAAAGGCATAATAATCATCTTATAAATGTTGTGCATATAGACTCAGATTCCTTCATTTTGTATAATGATTCTGGATTAAATGATGTAGACTGTCAATTACTAGAAATAGAGGATACTCCTAAGGTTTTAGATTGCATTAGAACAGTGTTTGAAAAAGAAAAAGAGAATCTGCCTACTATATCCGAACAACCATCAGAGAAGGCAGATGAAAGTTCAAAACAAAATAAATAATAAGATCGGAAAATTGTGTCAAATCAGAGTCAAGAGTTTCAACACCTTGAGGAAGAAGATGGTATTTGGAGCATGGAATTTGATGGTGTCGTTGGTAAATATGGGGACGACATTGGTTTATGGATCCGTAGCCCATTTCAACAACAAAATAAATTACCTAATAATGTTAGATTGTGTTCCTACAAATTAGCATTCGATTGCACAAACAATGAGGCCGAATATGAGGCACTCATTACCGATTTGAAAATTTTGAAAAAATCGGGAGCTAGAAGAATTGCAGTCTACGATGATTCAGAGCTGGTAATTAAACAAGTCAAATATGAGTATCAAGTTAATCACCCAAGGATGAGTCAATATAGGAATGCAACAACTGATATTTTGAGCCACTAGGATGTCATTGCTGGATGGTTACTCAAGGTACAACCAGATCCTTGTGCATGAGGATGATCAGGACAAGACAATGATCACTGCACCATGGGGTATGTTTAAATATGCTAAGATGCCGTTCCATTTGAAGAATGCCACAATTTCCAACGTGCCATGGACATAGCATTCAAAAATGAGAAATATGTCTTCCTTGTTGTTTATTTAGATGATTTGACTGTTTATTCAAATTTAGATGATGAGCATTTACACCATTTGAGAGTTGTGTTCCAGCGATGTAGAAAATTTGGGATATATCTTAACCCTAAAAAGTGCCTATTTTCTATGGAAGAAGGAAATATTTTTTGTCACGTCAAAATATGGGTTCCGGATAGATCCTTCTAGAGTTGAAGCGATACAACAAATTTATTTCCCTCGTAACAAGAAGGAAGTCCAAGTGTTCAACCGTAGGATGAATTTTCTACGTAGGCTCATTCCCAACTTAGCAGAGAATATTAGAGAGTTAAATAACATGCTAAAGAAGGAGAATGATGTAAAAGGTTCTGACAATGCTCGTAAGTCATTCAACTCGGTGAAATTTTCTTTGACCACTGCCCCAATTTTGACAAGCCCTGATTATTCATTAGATTACATTATATTTTCTTTTTCTTCTGACCATTCTTTGGTAGTGGTACTAATGCAAAAAAAATATGGGACAGAGCTGCCAATAGCATTCTTCAGTCTCACAATAAGGGATTTAGCCCTCTAATACAACATAATCGAGAAATATGCCTTGTATTTGGTTAAAGCACTCAAGGATTTTCATGTTTATATTTTGCACTCACATATTTTGGCATATGTTCCAAACTCAGCTATTAAAGAAGTACTCATGTAGACAGATCCAGAAGGAAGGAGAGGTAGATGGATAGCAGCCCTCTTAGAGTATGACCTTGAGATCAAGACGACCAAGCTGATCAAAGGGCAAGGCTTAGCCAAGCTCATGGCTGAGTCAAATCTACATGCACTTGAAATAAATCTTATATCAACACTGTCCAATGAGGAAGAAGGTGTAAGTCTTATTCAGGTATCAGATCTCTTTTCATCATATCCGGGATATGCTGATATCATTAATGTTTTGCAACATTTGAACCCTCCTCCGAGAATGTCAAAGAGTAAGAGCATGTTCTTGAAAATTAAGGCTTCAAAATATTGCATATTAGACAGTGCACTCTACTGGAAGGATCCTGGAGGTGTGTTACTCAATTTCTTGGTTGAAGATGAGGCTAAAGAAGTGATCGAAAGGATTTACACAAAGGAGATTGTGGAGGTCACTTATACTGGAAGAACATGGCCAACAAAGAAGTGAGAGTAGGTTACTATTGGCTGACATTGTTTTCATATTTTTACAAGACAATCATGAGCTACCATGAATGCCAACTGTTCCAAGGTAAACGTAAGCTTCTTCCTTTACCATTACAACCGATTTTAGTTGAAGCTCCTTTCCAGCAGTGGGGCTTAGATTTTATTGGTGAGATACATCCACCCTTATCTTCTCAACACATATGGATACTTACCAGCACATACTACTTTACAAAGTGGATGGAAGTGATCCTAACCAGGCAAGATACAGACTCTGTTATAATTCAGTTTTTAGAAACTAATATCTTGTCCCAGTTTGGTTTTCCTTGAAAGATCATCACGGATAACGCCACAACCTTCAAATCAAAGAATATGACATAATTCTGTGACAAGTATAACATTAACTTGGGTCATTCTATAGCATACTATCCATAGGGAAACTGATTGTTGGAGTCCTCCAATAAGTCTTTGATCAGCATAAGAAAAAATATGTTGGAGGTGAATAAGAAGAATTGGCACAAGAAGCTAATTAATGCACTGTGGGCAAATCAAGTAAGTATCAAGAAATCCATCGACATGTCTCCATTTCAAGTCGTTTACAGCGTGGACATGGTTTTCCCTTATTCATTGACCATCCCAGTCATGAAACTTTTACAAGAAGCGAGAAGTGAAGAAAATGACATACATCGCTGGATAAACCAAATGATTCACCTGCAGGAGACAAGAGAAGAAGTGTTTCAGAACACTTCCAAGCTCCATGATAAGATCAAGAAAATATATGACAGGAAAACCAAGCAAGATGATTTCAAGATCAGTGATGTAGTACTCCATTGGGATGCCAGGAATGAAGACAAGGGTAAGCATGTGAATTTTGATAATCTATGGAAAGGGCCTTTTAATATTGCAGCTTCTCGTGGACAAAATACATATCTCCTGGAAGAAATGGACGGGAAAGATTGCTTAGGAGGGACAGTTAATGGTAGGCTCCTGAAGCACTATCTTTTTTTATATGAAAATTTGAAAATTTTATCATCTCCATTGTATATATCAGTTTGATATTCCTGCAAGTGTTAAGTGGAAAAACACTGGAGTTCAAAGCTCAAAGTGAAGGCCATGGAGCTTCATTGAGTTTCTACCATTTTCAAGTTAAGTTTTCAGAAAAGTAAGTTATGTTTTGAGTCATTGTTTTAGTCAATTTCAGTCAGTTTGTGTCATTGAGTTGTCAGTATTTAGTCATGCATTTCAGTTTGCGTTTTTTGACCATATTGGCCCGATGGTTAGGCACTTGGTCTACAACATTCTTGACACCTCCAAGGAGCTGCCATCCCCAATAAGGCTGATGTTAGTGTCAGAATTTTCATTATGCCATCAGTAATAAAAACCACTCTTTTTATATTCATTTTAGGGGTCCCACTTAGGATTTGTTTTTATCATTCCATTAGGCCATGCAAAAAATTGATTCACTGATGGTAGCCCTAGTCATAAAGCCTCACTCTCCTTCAAAATTTCACATTTTCTTACCCACCTTCATGTCTTCCTGAGCATAAAAAAATATTAAAATCTCATTTCACTGTGTCATTATGTCAGTCAAAGTCAATCAATGAATCAGGTCATCCAAGATCCCACTAGGTCAAACAGGTTTCATTTTTCAAGGTTCATAACACACCATTTTGTCTTAATAAGGTCAGAAAAGGTGTGAGAGTGACTCAAATAATACTTTCTCAATCATCTGTAGAGGATTTATCAACATGTAAATATCATTTTTAAAGTTGTAATTTTGGTTTCAGAGTATGATTTTCATACAAAAATGTAATTTTATTCAAAACATAGATGTAATTTATTTTTAATTTTTATGTAATTTTATGCTCATAATATGTAATAAGTTATGTCCCAAGGTGCCAACTCAAAATTCACATGCCAAACTGAAGAGAAGCAAAGTCAAAATGAAAATTGCCAAACTCCAACAACATCGTCCTGCAAAGAAGAAAAATCAAAGGAAAAGGGTAATCAATAATGTTTTCAAAAGGTGAAATGAAACATTAGAAAAGTGGGTTTTCCAATCTAAATTCAAATTCACTTAAGTATTTATGACTCCTTCAAATAATTTCAAATTCATTAGTCTCCTCCAAACACCAAGCAAGCACTCTACGAGAGAAAATTTTTGAGTTTCTGGGCTAAATTGGCAAAATAACATAGCAGAGGGTGCAAATCCTTAAGTGAGGGCACAAATTCTTAAGAGAGGGCACAAATTCTTAAGAGAGGGTGAAAATTCTTCCGTGAGGGTGAAAATTCTTCAGGTGCTGCACAAATGACCAAGAAACCCTAGAAACACATTCAAGTGGAAAAACATCATTTCCAAAGCTTCATCAACCTACTCATCGACCTCCAACAAATGAGTAAGAGCTAATGCCATTAAATACCATCTTCATCAAGTTCATGTGCTGAGTGTTGTGAAATTTAGGTTAGAATTTGGTGTTTGAAAATTGTTTTAAAACCCTAGTATCCCCATTACATTCTTGAAAATTATCAAATTTCACTCCCTTACACCTTTATACCCTTCCCACAATTTCAAATACCCATTCCTAAACCCCTTTTTTACAAAATTCCCTTTCCATAACCCTTTTTCCAAAAACCCTAAGCCCTATGTGCTACATTTTCCTAGGCTCCAAATCCCCAAATCCCCATCCTAAATCCCATCATACTACTACTCCCTTTCCCCTCCCCCATTTCATACATCCCTAGCACCATCTCCTTCATTTTTCCTTTCCCATTCCTCATTCCTAAAAACATATTTCACACCATCCACTTCCCTAGGGTTTTGACAAAAACACCATGGAAGAAGAGGAATAAAACATATCATACAATGAGGGAGAGGAAACAGAGGTGAAGAGGCTAGATAAAGGGGGAAGAGTCGCTCAGACTTGAAACTACCCGCACTAGGGAATTGTTAGGTCCCTATATTACTAGTATAGTCCCTTATTGTTGTTAGTGTAACCCCCTTATTGTTATTATTGTACCCCTGTAACTCCCATATTGTTATTATTGTGCCCTTAAATTATTATTGTTAGGTCAGCTAGGATTACATTGTGGCCCCATGGACTCCTATATATAGAAAGGAGGTTTTGTAATTTGTATCATCCAAGAATTGTTCATGCATGTAATGTATTGGAGGTTCCCCCCTCAAAGTGGCTTATTTCTAAGGCATTGATATCTCTTTTCTTCTATTTTTGGAGCTGGTTTCGCAACATTTGGTATCAGAGCCTTTTGATTTTAGGGTTTCGCTGCTCCAAATAGGTCATCATGGAATTTTCGCTATAAAATTTTTTCTATGAAGGTTCAGAAGCTAAAATATTTAGAGTGCGAATCCGCAATCCTGAGGAACATCATCGCAAAATTTTGGAGCTTGGTTCGCAATGTTTTTGAAGATATGATTTGTGGAAGTGAGGGATTTTTGCAGGCTCCTGAATTTTACTTAAAAAGGTCATCGCGGAATTTTCGCTATAAAGTTTTTTCTACGAAGTTTCAAAAGCTAAATGTTTTAGAGCACGAAGCCGAAATTTTGAGGAACATCATCGCAAAATTTCAGAGCTTGGTTTGCAATATTTTCGGAGATATGATCTGTGGAAGTTAGGTCTGTTTTAGGCTCCCAAATTTGATCTCAAAGAGGTGATCGTGGGAAAATGTTAATAAATATATCTCTGAGCATCAGATTAGAGTTCTGTAAAAAGTGAATGGAATTACACAGACTTGATTTTCTTGAATATAAATTTCAGAGTCAAAGGAGCAAACAGTGTCACGTGGCAAGTCGTAAAAGTTCGCTCTACTGAACTAGTCCATAATTAGGTCATTGTGGGTGATTTGACATAACTTTTTCTTGAAGAATCAAAATCAAGTCAGACTTGTGGAATTTGAAAGAAGCTTCAGAGGAATACTACAGGGCTGAATTTTAGATATTGAGGATCTGCAAGTATGGAGATAACTCAATTTCAATATCGAGCTCCTCAAAAGAAAATAAAAGGTGTGTATTTTTTTTCCGAATTTCATAAGTCTTGTTTGAAGAATCAAGTTGAATTGATTCCAAGGGCATATTGTAGAATATATATTAGTATTGGATTCTCAAATGGCCCCTAAAAATAATTAAACACCCATTAAGCCTTTAGAAGGCTCTACTATGACGCATGAAGACGAAGAATGACAACATGACATATCAAAATTACAAGAGCAAGTGCAAAAAATTTCGCTCTCGCAAAGAGCAAAAAAAAATGACATGGAAGTTTTGAAGAAAGGCATGGAAACTAAGATGGATCGTTTGAAGAAAGGCGTGGAATCTAAGATGGATGGTTTGAAGAATGGCATGGAACCTAAGATGGATGGCATGGAAGCTATCATGAAATCTAAGATGGATGACATGGAAGCTAAGATGGAAAACATGAAGAATGATCTAAAAGTAGACATGGCAGGTTTGAAAAAGTTAATACAAGAAATGTTTCCTAATGGTGAAAAGATAGTAGAGGAAACTCATGATGAGAATAAAATAAATGTTAATCATGATTTCATAAACTCTAATTTTGGAGGGAAGAACCACCATATTCCAAAAATGGATATGAGGAAGTTTGATGGAGAGGATCATGTAACATGGATACTACAGATAGAGCAATATTTTGATCTCAATAATGTGCAAAACACACAAAAAGTACGCATTGCAACTTTACATTTAGAACAAAATACATTTGTATGGTATCAATGGCTTTTCTCCCGTAAAAAAATTGTCACTTGGTCATTTTTTACAGAGGAAATGATAGCACATTATGAGGATACAAAGAGCAACACTTTCTTTAGCCAATTGATAAATATCAAACAAAAGTGTTTAGTGGGGGAGCACATTGAGGACTTCCAAAAATTGAATATAAGGGTAACTGATATTCCAGAGGAACACATGATTGATCTCTTCATAGGTACTTTCGCGCTTTGGAACCTGATTCATTGGAGAAGGCATTCAGGTTGGCAAGAAAAATTGAATGTAAAATTATGGCGACAAGGAAGACTACCACTCACTTCTATATAGATGGAAGTGTTGCTACTCCTAGATTTCCACAACCTACAAGGTTGACACCACAATAATTGGAAGAAAAAAGAGAAAAAGGGCTCGCTACAGTTGAGATAGCAAATACACTAAAGGTCATAAGTGTCCTGAGAAGAAATTATTTTACATAGATTGTGAAGAGGAAGAAGAAAATGAACAAGAATCTTCAAAAGAAGAGGATATACACTAGGAACCAGCCCTAGAAGAGGAAGAAATGTGTCTGACCATATCGTGTAATGCATTGACAGGAATCACCACTCCTCAAACTCTCAATATATAAGGACATATCAAGAAGAAAAAGGTAATAGTGTCGATTGATTCAGGTAGCACCCATAATTTTAGTCATTGTAAGGTAGCCAACGAATTGAATTGTTTCGTATACCCAGCACTAGAATGTCAAGGGATGGTTGCAAATGGAGGAGCTATAAATTGCTCTAGAAAATGCCATAATATCAAGCTAACCATGGGGAAATATGTATTGAATAGTCCAATGCTTTCCATTCCTATGGTAGGTGTTGATGTTGTACTAGGAGTACAATGGTTACAATCTTCGGGGACGGTAGCTTTTAATTTTCAAGAACTTTTCTTGAAATTTTTTTCAGAAGGAAAGGAAGTCAAATTACGGGGTGTTGCAGGGAAGCTGGGAAAGATAATAATATCTAATATCATGACAAATCTTCTAAATAAATAACAACGAGGCGTAGTTTCACAATCATGCTCACTAGAATTTCCAACATCAAAATCATCTATTTCTGCAGATCTCCAAAAATTCTTGGACAATCATTCCAAGGTGTTTGAAACTCCCAAAGGAATCCCACCTATTCATGATCACGATCATGATATTCATTTGATTCCAGGAAGTTTTCCTCCAAACATCAAGCCTTATAGATATCCTTATGTCCAAAAGAGTGAAATTGAACGTATGATTTCAGAAATGTTAGAGGCGGGTATAATTCAACCTAGTCAAAGTTCTTTCTCTACTCCTGTAGTATTGGTACGCAATAAGGATGGATCATGGCGCATGTTTCCAGATTATAGGGAGCTCAATAAGCTCACCATTAAATATAAATTTCCCATTCCTATGATTGATGAATTATTGGATCAATTACATGGAGCAATTTATTTTACCAAGTTGGATCTTCGTTCAAGATATCATCAAATTAGAATGAATATTGAAGACATTCCGAAAACAACATTTCGAACTCATGAGGGTCATTATGAATTTTTGGTCATGCCTTTTGGCCTTACCAATGCACCTTCTACATTTCAAGGGTTGATGAATTCCATTTTCAAACCCTTCCTTAGAAAATTTTTGCTAGTATTTTTTTGATGATATACTAATCTACAACAGGTCTTGGAAGGATCATGTTGAACATGTTGACAGGGTGCTCAAACTATTGCAGGAGAAACAATTATATGCAAAAAAATCCAAATGTTTCTTTGGAGTACAAGAGGTGGAATATCTGGGTCATATTGTATCACACGAGGGTGTTAAAGTAGACCCTAACAAAATTAAAGCCATTAAGGAATGGAAAGTCCCCACAACCATAAAGCAGTTGCGAGGATTTCTCGGGTTAACAGGGTATTATCGCAAGTTTGTTAAGAATTATGGGAGAATAGCAGCACCTCTAACAACATTATTGAAGAAAGATACATTTTCATGGACTCCTGAAGCAACTAAGGCCTTTGAACATCTTAAAGAGGCAATGTGCCTAGCACCGGTCTTAGCTACGCCAGACTTCACAAAAACCTTTATTGTGGAATGTGATGCCTCAGGAAATGGAATTGGTGTTGTTTTAATGAAAGAAGGAAGACCCATTGCTTTTGAAAGTCGTCCAATCAAAGGAAAGTATTTACAGAAACCTATTTATGAGAAAGAAATGTTAGCAATACTGCATGCACTAAAGAAATGGCGAACTTACCTAATGGGAAGACACTTCAAGGTAAAAACTGATCATGATAGTCTTAAACACTTTTGGAACAACGACTATCTTCAAAAGAGCAACAAAAATGGGTCACAAAGATGTTGGGTTATGACTTTGAAATAATCTACAAAAAAAGGAAGCTAAATGTTGTTGCAGATGCACTCTCAAGAAAGAATGAAGAGGTGGAAGCATTGCTTTGTGCCATTTCTATTATCCAACCAGATTGGATAACTGAAGCAAGAGATGAATGGAAGAAGGACAAAGATGTATGGATACTCATTCAAAATTTGCGGCAAGATCCTAGTACATCTGATACATTTAGTTGGAAAAATGATTCCTTATGGTACAAAGATCGCTTATATCTTTGTAAGAATTCCCAACTAAAACAAAAGATTCTTCTGGAATTGCACACTTCTCCTTTAGGAAGACACTCAGGATTTTTAAAAACTTACCACAAGGTGAAGAAAGAATTCTTTTGGGATGGCCTTAAATATTATATTCAAAAGTTTGTGGAGGAATGTTTGGTTTGCCAGTAGAATAAAGTGGAGACAATTAAGACCCCGAGACTTCTACAACCTTTATCCATTCCAAGTCAACGTTGGGAGGAGATTTCAATGGATTTTATCACAGGTTTACCTAAGTCCGAAGGAAAGAGTGTCATCATGGTGGTGGTTGATAGACTTACCAAGTATGCACACTTTTGTGCATTATCTCATCCATTTAAAGCAAGTACAGTTGCTACTACATTTATGGACACAATTCAAAAGCTGCATGGAAACCCAAGGGTTATTGTGAGCGACAGAGATCCCATTTTTACTGGAAATTTTTGGACGGAGTTATTTTCTTGTTTGGGTACTCAATTAACTCATAGCTCATCTTATCATCCTCAATCCGATGGTCAAACTGAGATAGTAAATAAATGTTTGGAAGGATATCTTCGTTGTTTTGTATCTGATAAAAAAACACAATGGGTCAAGTGGTTACCTCTCATTGAATGGTGGTATAACACTTCCTTCCATACTGCAGCAAAAATGACCCCATTTATGGCACTTTATGGATATCATCCACCATCCATCACATCATCTTTAAGATAAAATTTGAAGGTTCAAGCAGTGGAAGATCACATCGAGCATCAGCAAGAAGTTCTCCAACTCTTAAAGGATAACCTGAATTTGGCACAAAATCGAATGAAACAACAGGCAGATCAACATCGCAGTGAGAGAAGTTTTGATGTAGGAGACTGGGTATTTTTACGGCTACAACCATACAAACAAATGTCCCTCAACTAGGCTAAGAAGGATAATAAATTATCGCCAAAGTACTATGGTCCTTACAAGCTGTTGAAAAAGATTGGTACTATGGCATATAAATTGGAGCTTCCTACTTATTCACGAGCGCATTCAGTTTTCCATGTTTCATGCTTAAAGAAGGTTATAGGTGAAAATCTTCTAGTTCAAAAAATATTGCCAGAACTTGATGAGGAAGGAAAAATCATATTGGAACCTGAAGCATTCACGGAAACAAGAACTCAACAGCTACGAAATCAATCAATTTCATAGTATCTCATCAAGTGGAAGAAATTACCCACTGAAGATTCTACATGGGAGGATGATAATTTTATACAGAAGCACCCAGAGTGACTCATGCGTTGAGGACAACACTTTTTTGAAGGAGAGGGGAATGTTAGGTCCCTATATTACTAGTATAGTCCCTTACTTTTGTTAGTGTAACCCCCTTATTGTTATTATTGTACCCCTGTAACCCCCATATTGTTATTATTGTGCCCTTAAATTATTATTTTTAGGTTGGCTAGGATTACATTGTGGGCCCACTAGGATTATATTATGGCCCCATGGACTCCTATATATAGAAAGGAGGTTTTATAATTTGTATCATCCAAGAATTGTTCATTCACGTAATGTATTGGAGGTTGCCCCCTCGAAGTGGCTTATTTCTAAGGCGTTGATATCTCTTTTCTTCTATTTTTGGAGCTGGTTTCAGAACACAAACTCTTGTCTTCTTCAATGACTGTGACATGCTTCAAACATGTTGGCTATTATGAGTTCTCTGATAAAATTCAGAGGTTCCAAAATCATCACATGTTGACCAGAATTTTCATATCTAGACTCCATGACAACCAAGTTACTTTAGTTGGTGTCACCTTTACTATATCAACTGCTATCATTTCAACTGCCAACAGGATCCCAAATGTTGGGGAGAAGTGGTTCAAGAAAGGTGATTTGGAGAAACAATACATTGAGCCTTTCCTAAAACCAAGATACAAGAATGAGACAAAGAATTTCTTTCATTTTTTTCACCTCTTGGACAAATATGCACCAATGATGAGGATAATCATGAAATAATTTTCATGTGAAGGTAGATTTTGAAGGCTTTATTCCTATCACATATAGATCTTAATGCATTTCACTAGAGTAAATATGCTTAACATACCCTACTATCTTTTTTGGAGCATAGATAAGATGGCATATATTGCCCAGAAAAAGGAGTATGAACAACAAATGAGAAGTATTTTTCATTATTCCCTTATCAAAATCATAGTCCTCTATCATCTAAATCAATTAAACATTGCATGGAGTCCCTTCATAGCCAATGATATTTTCAAAGAGCCATCTGCTCAGCATGCACAAAATGTCCCTTCATTATCCTAGCCATCCACTTCCATCCCTCCATCTCAGCCCATAACACATTCATCATCATCAGATCAGTCCCCTTCACCTCCTTCATCTCCATCTCATCAAGACATTGGGTCACCTAGTAGGATTGAGGGTAGTGAGTCTAAGTGGGCTAGTATGGTTGAGGTAGAGCCATTTCCAAGAACCTACCAGAGAGGTCATAGGCATGTGTTTTCTCCACACTGTTATGAAACCAACTCCAAAAATAGAAGAAAAGAGAGTTCAACGCCTTAGAAATAAGCCACTTTGAGGGGGAAACCTCCTTTACATTACATAAATGAAAAATTCTTGGATGATACAAATGACGAAACCTCCTTATATATATAGGATTCCATGGGGTCACAATATAATCCTAGCTGAACTAACAATAATAGTATAAGGGAAAAATAATAACAAAATTGGGGTTATAGGGGTATAACAATAACAATAAGGGGGCTACACTAACAACAATAAGGGACTACACTAGTAATACAGGGACCTAACATGCCCCTCTCCTTCAAAAAATTGTTGTCCTCAACGCTTGAGAAGCTTTGGGTGCTTCTGTATAAAATTCTCATCCTCCCATGTAGAATCTTCAATGGGTAAGTTCTTCCACTTGATGAGATACTTTGAAATTGATCGATTTCGTAGCTGTCGAGTTCTTATTTCCATGACTGCTTCAGGTTCCAATATGATTTTTCCTTCCTCATAAAGTTATGAAAATATTGTTTGAACTGGAATTTTTTCACCTATAACCTTCTTTAAGCATGAAACATGGAAAACTAGATGCACTCGCAAAGAATCAAGAAGCTCCAAATTGTATGCGATAGTACCAATATTTTGCAACACCTTGTAAGGACCATAGTACTGTGGTGATAATTTATTATCCTTCTTGGCTTGCTTGAGGGAAATTTGTTTGTATGATTATAGCCGTAAGAATACCCAGTCTCCTATATCAAACCTTCTCTCGCTGCGATGTTGATCTGCCTATTTTTTCATTCGATTTTGTGCCAAATTTAGGTTATCCTTTAAGACTTGGAGAACTTATTGTTGATGCTCGATGTGATCTTCTACTGCTTTAACCTTATAATTTTCTCTTAAAGATGATGTGATGGATGGTGGATGATATCCATAAAGTGCCATAAATGGGGTAATTTTTGTTGCAGTATGGAAGGAAGCGTTATACCACCATTCAACGAGAGGTAACCACTTGACCCATTGTGTTTGTTTATCAGATACAAAACAAAAAAGATATCTTTCCAAACATTTATTCACTATCTCAGTTTGACCATTGAATTGAGGATGATAAGATGAGCTATGAGCTAGTTGAGTACCCAAACAAGAAAATAATTCCGTCCAAATTTTTTTAGTAAAAATGGGATCTCTGTCACTTACAATAATCTTTGGGTTTCCATGTAGCTTTTGAATTGTTTCTATAAATGCAGTAGCAATTTTACTTGCTTTAAATGGATGAGATAATTCAAAAAAGTTTGCATACTTGGTAAGTTTATCAACTACCACCATGATGATAAAATCCATTGAAATCTCCTCCCAACGTTGACTTGGAATGGATAAAGGTTGTAGAAGACCTGGGGTCTTAATTGTCTCAACTTTATTTTGCTGGAAAACCAAACATTCCGCCACAAAATTTTGAATATCAGATTTAAGGCAATCCCAAAAAAATTCTTTCTTCACCCTGTGGTATGTTTTTAAAAATCCTAAGTGTCCTCCTAAAGGAGAAGTGTGCAATTCCAAAAGAACCTTTTGTTTTAGTTGGGAATTCTTACAAATATATAAGAAATCTTTGTACCATAAGGAATCATTTTTCCAACTAAATGTATCATATGTACTAGGATCTTGCTGCAACTTTTGAATGATTTTCCACACTTCTTCGTCCTTATTCCATTCATCCCTTGCTTCAGTTATCCAATTTGGTTGGATAATAGAAATGGCACAAAGAAATGCTTCCACCTCTTCATTATTTCTTGAGAGTGCATCTGAAACAACATTTAGCTTCCATTTTTTGTAGATGATTTAAAAATCATAACCCAACATCTTTGTGACCCATGTTTGCTGCTCTTCTGAAGATAGTCTTTCTTCCAAAACGTGTTTAAGATTATCATGATTAGTTTTTACCTTGAAGTGTCTTCCCATTAGGTAAGGTCACCATTTCTTTAGTGCATGTAGTATTGCTAACATTTCCTTCTCGCAAATAGCTTTCTATAAATACTTTCCTTTGATTGGTCAACTTTCAAAATTAATGGGTCTTCCTTCTTGCATTAAAACAACACCAATTCCATTTCATGAGGCATCACATTCCACAATAAAGGTTTTTGTGAAGTCCGACGTAGCTAAGACCGATGCTAGGCACATTGCCTCTTTAAGATGTTCAAAGGCCTTAGTTGCTTCAGGAGCCCATGAAAATGCATCTTTATTCAATAAGTTTGTTAGAGGTTCTGCTATTCTCCCATAATTCTTAACAAACTTGCGATAATACCTTGTTAACCCAGGAAATCCTCGCAACTTCTTTATGGTTGTGGGGACTTTCCATTCCTTAATGGCTTTAATTTTGTTAGGGTCTACCTTAACACCCTCGTGAGATACAATATGACCTAGATATTCCACCTCTTGTACTGCAAAGAAACATTTGGATGTTTTTTTATATAATTGTTTCTCCTCTAATAGTTTGAGCACCTTGTCAACATGTTGAACATGATCCTTCCAAGACCTGATGTAGATTAGTATATCTTCAAAAAATACTAGCAAAAAGTTTCTAAGGAAGGGTTTGAAAATGGAATTAATCAACCGTTGAAATGTAGAAGGTGCACTGGCAAGGCCAAAAGGCATGACCAAAAATTCATAATGACCCTCATGAGCTCGAAATGTTGTTTTTGGAATATCTTCAGTCTTCATTCTAATTTGATGATATCCTGAACGTAGATCCAACTTGGTAAAATAAATTGCTCCATGTAATTCATCCAATAATTCATCAATCACAGGAATGGGAAATTTATTTTTAATAGCGAGCTTATTGAGCTCCCTATAATCCGGACACATGCGTAATGATCCATCCTTCTTGTGCACCAATACTACTAGAGCAGAGAAATAACTTTGACTAGGTTGAATTATACCAGCCTCTAACATTTCTGCAATCATATGTTCAATTTCACTCTTTTGGACATAAGGATATCTATAAGGCCTGATGTTTGGAGTAAAAATTTCTGGAATCAAATGAATAGCATGATCATGATCACGAATAGGTGGGAGTCCTTTGGGAGTTTCAAACACCTTGGAATGATTGTCCAAGACTTTTTGGAGATCTGGAGAAATAGATGAGTTTGATGTCGGAACTTCTAGTGAGCATAATTGTGCAATTACGCCTTGTTTTTCTTTATTTAGAAGTTTTTTCATGAAATTCGATCTTATTATCTTTCCCGGCTTCCCTGCGATACCCTGTAATTCGACTTCCTTTCCTTTAGAAAAAAAATTCAAGAAAATTTCTTGAAAATTAAAAGCTACTGTCCCCAAAGATTGTAACCATTGTACTCCTAGTACAACATCATCACCTCCCATTGGAATGGAAAGCATTGGACTATTCAATACATATTTCCCCATTGTTAGCTTGATATTATAGCAATTTACAGAGAAATTTATAGTTCCTCCATTTGCAACCATCACTTGACATTCTGGTGTTGGGTATAGGAAACAATTCAATTCCTTGGCCACCTTACAATGAATAAAATTATGGGTACTACCCAAATCAATCAACACAATTACCTTTTTCTTCTTGATATGTCCTTCTATCTTGAGAGTTTGAGGAGTGGTAATTCTTTCCAATGCATTACACGATATGGTTGAACTTATTTCTTCCTCTTCTAGGGTTGGTTCTTGATGTATATCCTCTTCTTTTGAAGTTTCTTGTTCATTTTATTCCTCTTCTTCACAATCTATGTAAAATAATTTCTTCTCAACACACTTATGACCTTTAGTGTATTTTCTATCACAACTATAGCAAAGCCCTTTTTCTCTTTTTTCTTCCAATTGTTGTGGTGTCAAGCTTGTAGGTTGTGGAAGTCTAGGGGTAGCAACACTTCCATCTTTATAGATGTGAGTGCCACGCTTCCTTATCGCCATAATTTTACATTCAATTTTTCTTGCCAACTTGAATGCCTTCTCCAATGAATCAGGTTCCCAAACGCGAACATCATGTTGGATGTTATCCTTTAAAGTCCCTATGAAGACATCAATCTTTTGTTCCTCTAGAATATCATTTACCCTTATATTCAATTTTTGGAAGTCCTCAATGTGCTCCCTCACTGAACCCTTTTGTTTGAGATTTATCATTTGGCTAAAAAAGGTGTTGCTCTTTGTATCCTCATAATGTGCTATCATTTCCTCCATAAAAATTGACCAACTGATAATTTTTTTACAAGAGAAAAGACATTGATACCCTACAAATGTATTTTGTTCTAAATATAAAGTTGCGATGCGTACCTTTTATGTGTTTTTCACATTATTGAGATCAAAATAATTCTCCATTTGTAGTATCCATGTTAACGGATCCTTGCCATCAAACTTCCTCATATCGATCTTTGGAATATGGTGTGTCTTCCATCCAACATTAGAGTTTATGAAATCACGATTAACATTTATTTTGTTCTCATCATGAGTTTCCTCTACTATATTTTTTCCATTAGGAAACATTTCTTGTATCAAATTTGTCAAACCTTCCATGCCTGCTTTTAGATCATTCTTCATGTTTTCAATCTTAGCTTCCATGTCATCCATCTTAACTTCCATGCCAGTTTCCATGCCATCCGTCTTAACTTCCATGCCATTCTTCAAACCATCCATCTTAGCTTCCATGCCTTTCTTCAAACCATCCATCTTAGCTTCCACGCCTTTCTTCAAAACTTCCATTTCATTTTTTATTTCTCTTTGCAAGAGAGAAATTTGGTGCACTTGCTCTTGTATTTTTGATATGTCATGTTGCACTTGTTCGTCTTCGTGATTCATAGCAAAGCCTTATGAAGACTTAATGGATGCTGAATTATTTTTAAGGGGGATTTTATAACCCAATACTGATATCTATTCTACAATATTCCCTTGGAATAAATTCATACTGATTTTTTAAACAACACTTATGCAATTCAGAAAAAAAATACACACCTTTTTCTTGCTTTTGAGGATCTCGATATTGAAACTGAATTATCTCTATTATTTAGGATCTTCAATATCTAAAATTTGGTGTTGTAGTAGCCCTCTGAAACTTCTTTTGAATTCCACGGGTCTGACCTGATTTGGATTCTTCAAGGAAAATTTGTTTCCAGTCTCCCACAGTGACTTAATTATGGAATTGTTTAGTAGAGCAAACTTGTACAGCGTGCCATGTGTCGTTGTTTCCTCCTTCATCTCTAAAATTGATATACAGGAAACTAAAGTCCATGTACTTGCACCTAATTTTTACATAATTCCAATCTGATGCTCAGAGAGAGAGTCATGATGATTTTCCCACGGTCACCTCTTTTAGATGAAATTCGGGAGCCTGAACAAACCATAACTTCCCGATATCATATCTCCAAAAATATTGTGAAAGAAGATTTGAAATATTTACACGAAGTTCCTCAGGATTTCGGCTTCACGTGATAAAAATTTCAGCTTCTGAACCTTCGTATATCAAAATTTATAGCGAAAATTACACGATGACCTGTTTGGAGTAGAGAAACCCTAGAATCCAAAGCTCTGATACCAAATGTTATGAAACCATCTCCAAAAATAGAATAAAAGAGAGATAAATGCCTTATAAATAAGCCACTTCGAGGGGGAAACCTCATTTACATTACATAAATGAATAATTCTTAGATGATAGAAATGAAAAAACCTCCTTCTATATATAGGAGTCCATGGGGTCCCAATATAATCCTAGCCGACCTAACAGTAATAATGTAAGGGCACAATAATAACAAAATTGTGGTTACAAGGGTACAATAATAACAATAAGGGGGCTACAATAACAACAATAAGGGACTACACTAATAATATAGGGACTTAACACACACAGAGTGGAAGGGGCCATGCCTTCTACATCAACAAAGCATGCTCACAAAGGCAAAGAAAAGGTGATTGAGACAGTCATTCATGATGAGGAGGACCTCCATGAAACAGAACATTAATTTGAGCTTGTTGACCTAGATGAGGATGAAAATGACAAAATCACTAATGCAACCATCAAAGGAAAGGATGTCAATATTATGGAGCTCCAAACTAATCTTGACAGGGCCAAATATGTCATAAACTTCCTTGAGCAGGAGAATGAGCAATTGAAGACTAAACAGGTCATTGATAAGGTCAAGTATATCATTACTCAAAGGGAGGAAGAAAATTCCAAAGTTATGCTAGATGAGACACTTGAAAAGTATGGTTTGCTTGATGAAAAATAGGAACAAGCACCAAGAAAGAGACCTAGAACTAGAGGGATGAAAAGAGCTCTAGCTCTAGAAAGACAAAGGGAGGCTGAGCTTGCTGATTAGCTAACCCTAAATGAGAAACTTTCCACAGTGATTAGTGAAAATAGGGATCCATGGCTTGATATAGCCAATCTGAACTTGGAGAAGCTTCTAGAAAAATCCAACAAAGACAGTAAATTATTGAGGAGGAAGTTCAAACACCATGCTTTGAAAGAGAAAATTGCAATGGCCAAGCTTAAAAGAGCCAATGCAAAGTTTAAAGATTTTACCATGGAAGAGAAGAAAAAATTGGACATACTTGTAGAGGCTTTCATCCAAGCCTAGCCACATCATCATCAGCCATTCTACCAATTTTGACGCATTTTGAAATTTTTTTGAAAAATTTTGGGATTTTTTGAGCTTTTTTGAACATACATTTATCATAAATTTGGTCATTTGCGCAACACCCTAGGAGCTACAAAAATGTTTGGGGCACTTTTTGAGGGAAAGAAGACCACCATTGGATTCCTAAGGACAAACGCATTCTAGAAAACCATGTTTCTAGACTTTATTTGTAGATTTTACAGGTGAAAACATCAATAAAACTACCTAAAAATCACATTTATGCCCTTCTTTTGGCCTAGGCGCTGTGCATAGAGTAGTATTGGGAGATTGAAGTTTTGAGGGGATTAATGAACTTCATTTTGGAAACTGGAGGGATATTGAGAAAGAGGACTTGAAGGGCTTTCCAATAAGACATCTTGGGTCTGATTTGAACATCTATGTGTAGGTGTGTTTAGCGCACGAGTATACCAAATCGCGCCTGCTTAAGAGGAGTGGTTTTTTTCTCTTAAGTTAGTGGTCACATGAATAAAATCAAGGGAATCAAGCAAGTTAGTGAACATTCCAAGAATTTAAAACATACTAAATAGTGAAATAGCATGCATATTTGAGAGCAAAACAAAATTAAACTAAACACATAATAAAAAAGATCTAAATAGAGTCAAACAACTTCAATAATCCAAACTGTGGCGCTTACGTCCCCTCTTATTGAGTGTTGGTAGCAATAAAGGATGAAACATTTACCCACTTGCCAAGGGGCCCTTAGAATTAGGGAGTTCTAAGACCTGATGTAAGGATGTGTTTACTCCCAATCTACCTTGGCGCAAAGTCTCCTTCTCTACTCCGAAGGACTAGAGTTGTTGGACGGCCAACAATTGAGTCCCCTCTATCTCTACTTCGGATCACACACTGTTGGATTGCTTGGGGAAATTCTGGCCAACATAACAATGTGTTCTCCCATTGTTCATCTCTTGGTGGCCCTTTATAGGAGAATTCAAACTCTCCTTCCCTCACTTGGTACATTGACAGATAGTGACCCAAGAGAGGAGGGTGATTCCATTGTGTGCCACATTATTCCATTGTGTGCTCCCTTGAGGTCCTAAGGAGGCTTGTGCGGCTGTCCTTAGGAAACCTCAAGTGTGGGATCAATTTCCTGGAGTGTGCCTTGTTGTCCTAGAAAGTGACTTCTGCCACTCTCAGGTCTGTGCGGATTTTTGAGGAAAAGCCGCGCAAAGGCAGGCTTATCAAAGAAAAGTGCACGCAAAGGCACATTTTGCTAGTTTCTTCAGTGCGCAATTTGATTTCCCTTCTGGAACTTAGAGATTTTTATATTCTTCAGATTCTCTAATGTGTCTCAGCCCTATAAATCCTTCTGCATGAAATTTAATGATGTCATATTTGCTTGTCCGATTTTCCAGTGATAATAGTTTCCCCCTAATGCGTGAGGTCTAGGAAGAATTGTATAGCCAAAATACATTATAGTTTCTTTTCTGTGTACCATGGAGAGAGATAGAGAGACCTGCGTGTAGCATGAAGTTGGAGACACCTTGCACCGGTTTGAAGAGTGACCATGTCCTATGGGATCCTTGCAAGCAATGGTATAATACAATAAATACAATTTTTCTAAGAGGTGGGCATGTCCCATGCTCGTGATGCTTTGGCTAGTTAAACAAATCTAATTGACAGATAAATATTCTGTCAGCATCACTAGTATGGTAGTGACCTGTTGGTTGATGACGACGATTGTTTATGCCCTCAGGGGTGTTTTTTCTTTAACAATAGGTGGAATGTGGTACCCATATGCGTAAGCTAGGTATGGAATATAAATGCACATTGTATGCATGGGTGTCTGACTGGGACCTTCCCATGTAAGAATTCATGAAAGATATTCTTATAAAGGCACGGGTCTTCGACAAATTTGATCAAAGTGCAATGGTTGTAAGGTATGATTTCATCTTGACACGAAAGCTTGTGTCCTAGTCGAATGTCAGGAGGATATATGACATTTGTGGGCAATGATGTCTCCCACAGTGTCACCCAAGGATGTCCCTTTTATGGAGAGGGGTGATCCAAGGTACCACTTCCTTTTTGGAAAATAAGTGTTGATGTCGACAAAAAGGAAGCCTCAACCTAACGAGAGAGTCGCTGATACAAGGGATCAGGATCGTGGATGTGATGGTTTTAACATAGGCATGATCGCAAGGGGTGATTGAAAACTGATGATGGGGATTCAGTGGCCCAAGGTCGGAGTATAAAAAGCAGCTTGGCGGTAGTCGTAACTATTTCTGATGGGAAAATCCTTGGAGTCGGTAGGATGTCCAGGGTGGGTATATGAATGTCATGGTGGCTTATGTGTGAAGGATGTGATACTCCAACCAAGGGTGACCAGGGACTACTACCATGGGAGAAAAAATGGATGGATGAATGGGGGACATAGTGCACCATTTGCAGCTTTTGTACATTACCAAAATAATGAAATAACAGGGTTTGGTTTGTACAAAACACAGAGACGGGTGCCCCAAAACATGAAAATGTTCACTCACTGATGATGTGAGTAAGGTGTCTTGTCGAGGGTAGGGGCCCTATTGGTTGGTCTCATGTGTAGGGTTGATGAAGCAGATGGAAAATGTCACAGATGGGCTATGGTGATGGAGATATGGTAGGCCAAATGCCAAGCATGGTAGTGCACTTTTGATCTGCTTGCGAAACCTAGTAGTCTAGAAAAGGGGTTTTATTTTAATATGGTAAAACTTGACCTGATGCATGGTGAGTGGAGCGGACATGAGGTGCTTCCCAGACTGAAGAGGTATGGCCATGGCGTCATGAATTTTTTGATATATGGTCTACTTTGGGTGACGAGCACCATGGGGGGGAGGCTCTACCGACCAATGAGGATGTTTATCATGTGCAAGGTGGGGTGATGATAAACATGGTCGGATGCTTAGAACCTATGGTTGATTTCTTATGGAGAAATGTTGTTAGGATATGTGGAGTTTTTCTGGGACTCTATCATGCTGAGGGTAGAATGATACCTGCTCTGGAACTTTCAGTGGATGGAACGATGGATGGTTTGCACAATACCTGCAAAAACATACCCCAGGTGAAAGAATCTTCTTTACTCAAATATTATTGAAAGAAATGTTCTTAAAAAAGAAGATGAGAGAGGGCATACCTGCCGGCACTAAAAAAATATTTTTTCCGAAGGTGCTAATGTGTGGCACTGCCCTTGGGTGTTATGGAGTGATGATCACAGTGTTTCTTTCGGTCCGATAATTGGGCCTTCTGAGCTCTCGTTATGGTCTTCAAAGATTCCAAAAAGGGCGACATATAGGTGAATATGGCTCAATTCAGTTCATTTTTGTCATTTGAGTTTGTGAGGTTTTGAGAGGTCAGAGGATTCTGCGGAGGTCAGAGGTTCCTGAATGTTTCCATTAGTGGGCACACCTCTGGTTCGTGGTTATGGACGGTGCAAATGGTACATGGTACCACTATGCCAACTGAGTAGGTTGTGTGGGAATAAACTCTACTCTTCTTCCCAAAAGTGGACGCTCGGAAGGGGTCATGCATAGAGGAGAAGTTCCTCTGTTGCCATTTCCGAGTTTTTGACTTAGGTATGTCTAGCTCGCTTGGGGAGTGTAGACTTAACGCTGATTTTTCCGCTCTAAGCTTCAGGAGATGATCACATTTTATTGTATGATGAAATTGTGAACAAATATGGAAATAATTGTGCGTGATTTTCTCTTGGTTAGAGAGATGTATTTGCGGGAGAGAAGAGACTGTGCAAAAAATATTTTCGAGGTGCTTCAGTTCTTTACATTGATTGGCCTAGTGGCTGATCAAGTCGCATAGTCCACATGTTATCCTAGGTTGAACCTGGGTCATGCTTAGTTGGCATGCCTTCCCATCTTTCCCATTACGAAGACATGGGTATGGAGTAGATTTCCTGGAGGCGTTCTTCCTTGCATGTTGGTTGAGAAGATCCTTGTGTTTCTTCTCTAATGTATGTATCATGTCAATTAGAGGATGTACTCATGAGATATAGGTACAACGATGCTCATGGTGATTTCCCTGACATACTAGGCTGAACATCCTAGATATAGGGTTACCGTCCTGCTCGCTTGGTGGCGTGATTGGTTACCAGCGGCGTAGCGCTTCTAAGTCAGGGCAAGTGGTGACCACATGATTGGGTGTTTTACACAATGTACATGTTGGTATTCTCTATAGAGGGTGGTTGGGGGTAACTAAGGGTTCCCCAATTGGTCGTTTTCCAACTGAGAGAAAGAGGATGGATCTACTTGTCACATCTTCTTGAGTTGTCGAGTTGTTCATGGATTCAACGTCAAAGCCATCTTCTCGGGAGAGATGAATTATAGCTTAGCGAAAACTAGCTAGCGCTAAGCAGAATCGGGGGATATAATGGCACTGTTCTAGAATGTGGTTGTCAACACATAAAGGACATGTGAATTGTGCTACCTGCAAACCAACATAGTAAACGCGCTCTATAGGATACCACATGTGGATGAGTTCCAAGGCTACACATTCCTCGATGAAGTGGCCACATTCATCGCATAGTGCGCAACGTATGACAGGAGGGGGGGAGATGAACGGGATTCTTTCAGGTGACTCTTGTTCCTCTTGGAGGTATAGAATGATGCAAGGTTCATCTCTAGATGACTGAGTGGAGGGATCCTCTTGATAGGATTTCTCAATGGCGTGTAAAACATCCCTATATCACAGGATCTCTGGGAAATGATGGGTATAGTGTCCATAATTGCCTTAGATAGTGCATGCATGATTTGTACGCAATGCTTTGGCTTGACTTTTGGTGGCTGGTTCCTTTTTACGGGAACTTGGTGTCGCGATGTCTACCACAGAGCTAAGGAGCGGTTTTAATTCGTCCAACTCTGGGCAGATGTGGGTAGGGTGACCGACTACGTCACATATGGTGCAGTGTGGTGAATCCCATGGTGTGGTGGGATTCTCCACCTTCTTTCATCTTCTATTCACTACAAGAAAAAAGCACATTGGTGAGGGTCATGCTTGTGATGGACCTTTAAGGTCTGTCACTAATGTCACATATGGTGACGGTCATTAAAAAACCGTCACTGTAAGTGTATATAGTGATGGTCCTTTATGGTCCGTCACCAAAGACATTTTCAATGACACTTTTAGTGAGGGTCGTTAAAGGCCCATCACTAATTCTCTCTTTGGTGACACTTCTAGTGACGAACTTTTAATGACCCTCACTAATGCTCTTTTTGTTACTTTGGTGACAGTCAAAAAATGTCCGTCATCATTGATCATTAAAAAACTGTCACTGTAAGTGTATATAGTGATGGTCCTTTATGGTTCATCACCAAAGACATTTTACTTTTGGTGAGGGTCGTTAAAGGCCCATCACTAATTCTCTCTTTGGTGACACTTCTAGTGACGAACTTTTAATGACCCTCACCAATGCTTTTTTTGTTAATTTTGGTGACGATAAAAAAATGTCCGTCATCATTGATCATTCCAATGAGTTTTTGATGATGCTATGTGCCTGTTAATATATTTTTTGTCAAAAGATAACGATTTAATACCATTATTGTGGAGCATTTTTTATAATATCTCTAAGGCCATAGTGGTTAGGGTCGGTCAATTTTTTAAGAAGTAATAAGCGTGTATCATTTCCCTCAAGTAATGACTAGTCGAATAGATATTTCCTACGAGTCAACACATGATTCATATCTATTAGGTTTATTATCTAGAAAATTCCATTTAGATAAAGTTCCACTATTGTGTGTAGGAAATATATTATTTAATACATAATCGAGCTCTGACAATTCTATTAATGAGAAATACCTAACAATCCTCAACAATCTGGGCACACCTTAAAGTAATGCTTTGGCACACACTAACATTTCTTAGCACCCCACATGTCTTGGAACATATTTGTACCTAGAACATCTTGTGATGACACTGACACCCAAGCACATGGTGGCATGCGCTAACACAACATGGAACTCTCCTAGCATGTGTTGGCATGCTGCATATAGTCCCTAGCATGCCCTGGAACACCTTGGTTGAATGCATTGACATGCATTAGCACTTGGCACACAATGCCACTTGCCATGTATTGGGACCTATTATTAGTGTGCCTAGCATGACCCTTTTCAAAAAGATAAAGTCCTAACTTATTAACCCTCTTATTGGTTTTTCCTTTTGTTTCCTTGACACATATTGACGTACCCTGGCACCCTACACCACATCCTTAGCACCTAGCATGTATTGGAATATCTTGGCACTATTAATTGGCACATGATATAATTAGCACACCCTGGAACTCCCAAGCACACTTTGGGAATTCTTAACATGCCTTGATATTCCCTAGCATGCCTTACCAATGCTTAGCATACCTTGTCACTCCCTCCTTCGCATGACAACTAACACTGACCATTAACACTAGTCTCTGGCAGTACACATTCCTCATATTCATTAAATTCCATGAATTTTTACCTAGTGCATGCTCCCTTAATGTTTTTTCCTAGTACTCCTTAAAACTCATCAACATGAATTATCACTCTCTAGCACACCTTAATTAGCACTCTTCAACATTACCTTCCACTTCATAACACGCATAACACTAGTCTCTGACACATATTGGTGCTTGGCACATGTTGGCGCTTGGAAAGTTTTAGCATGTATGGAATACATTGAGATGCCTTGGTATGATTTAGCATGGTTTAATGTTAAATTTATTTGTGATGATGAATTTTTGGAAAGTAGATGAGAAGCAACAAAGGAATACTTGGCACTTAGAATGCACTAAGACTTTGCACTTGGCACCTATTGCCGCCTAGTGTTGGTTTGCCTAGCATGGCCCTCTTGGAAAAGGTAAATTGATGACTTATTAACCCTCTTATGTGTTCAGTTCCTTGTAGTTTAACTTTTTTCTCCCTTTTGTTGTCTTGATAGTCCCTAACATGCATTCACACAACCTTAGCTTGCACATCTTGGCATGCCTTATCACTTGGCACATATTAGCATGTTTGACATGTATTCCCACTATCTGGCACATCAAGGGGGTGAAGAGAGATGTAGTCCTAAAGTAGGTCGAGTACGAGGGCCGAGTAAGGGTTTCTAAAGGGAGGTCATGATCATCCTCCAAGAGCAAGATCATCATGTGAGGGTTTAGAAGAATGTTGCATACCTTAATGGTCGGTTTGCGCTAGGAAGTAGGATGGCATATTGTTGGTTCTCTTATGCCAGATCAAGCTTAAGAGAGGTTTCTCATGAGAATCTGGGCATGTGATTTCGATGGTGTCTTTGTGTGAAGGCCGCATCAAATTTTGAAATGTTGAAATTTGCAACAAGAAACGGTGAGATTGGAAACCAGAAAGGACAAAAAAGAATGCACCCACACTGGTGAGGAATTTTGATGCACCAGGAGTGAGGAATGTGGGGTGTCTAATTTATTTTTACCTTAAATAAATTGGACAATAAATTGTAATTTCATCTCATAACAACTTGTGTTAGTTAATTAAGTCATGATGACCAAGTTAGCTCAAGAAATTCGAGTTGAGGGTCTAATATGAGGCATCTAGAGGGATTCTAATATTTTTGGGGTCCAGTTGAAGTTGATGCATTAGTGGGGTGAAAATGTAATTAACTCAATTAAATGAGTTAAAATCAGTTTAACTAGTTCTAACTGAGTGATGAGCTAGTGAGAGGTCCAGTGAATTAAATTAGATTTAATTCACAATGAGTGATCAATCAGATAATTGATAATTCACTATTAATAGTTGCATGCATGTCAGTTTCGAGGAATACCTAGTTGAGACAAAGGTTAAAGGGAACATAACTATCAGTTGTATTCAGAGAAAAATTCCCATGTACAATTATAAAGTCATTGGGATGCCATGATGGATTGCGCAATCAAGGAAGGTTGATTTTCCTAATTAATAAGGAGTTGATTCCCTAGGAATTGCATGATCAAGGCAGGTTGAAGTAAGGATGAGAATTGGCTAAGTACTAGACCAAGTTTGCCTAGATCAACGGGAGACAATTGACAGAGTGTTGGAGAATCTCATGAGAGATTAAGCATTGTGTTGTTTCATGATTCCTTGACTTAATACACAATAGAGATAGAGGGGTTTTGATTAGTTGTGTTGTCGACAGATATTGTCTTTCCTAGAGACAGTCTAGAGTTGCCATAGACCAGTGCCTAGGACATCTTAGCATAGCAAGGAGCCGATAATAAATAACTTGGGTGTCAACCAAAATCTCTCCTGCTATCTCTTATGAAACAAGGAAAATGATTTAAATGGGACCAGAACCTACAGAAACTGTCATAGGGAAAGTAATGTTGTAGAGACAAGATGCGAAGCTCCAACACAAAAGCATTAGACAGTTAAGAGACAATTTACTGTAAAGAGGGCCGATTCAAGTAATATGCCACAGAAATCAAATATCAGAAGGTGTATGCAGCGAAAGAAATATAAGAGGATATTAGTTAACTTTGGTCTGATACCCAGATACACAACATAACCATATATGGGCTTATCATTCTAAGAATCCATACATGACAATGGCATTTTAAAAGCACCCTCCCAAAGCAACTAATATAGCAGAAAGATGGATGAAATGAATCATGAAACAATATATCATGCCTGAGCCATATTTAAAGCACTTGACTGATCCAAGTATGGGTATCAACTAGGATAAATCCTTACCTAAAATCAGTGAGCCACTCGCATTCCAGTACATGATACAAGAAGATGGATAAAATGAAATGTTGTATTAAACACATAAAAGGAAGTTACATACTGTGGGATACCAAAGACCAGAATCCTCTAATACAGATAGAACTCCTCCTCACTGATACCCTGCGGGCTCTGAGCCTTCATAAAAGAGCTTATACAAAATGTGTACAAAATGCCTTTCACTGCACAATTCTCTGATAAAAATCTGGAACCTTTACAATGTCTTTCTTCCTCCTTTTTATAGAGGAAGGAGAAGAGAAACTAATAAAAGAAGTAGGTGAAAACAATTAATTGTTTCATTAAAAAAATATGGCAGAAACATTCGCGCCCATATTGCTGAATGACTAGGTAATATTGTCTGTACTTGACAATCTGCTTGCAGAAATAAACGCACTAGGCAGAAAATCTCTTCAGGAACACGGTATAAGGATAGATTCATATGAATATTCTGTCCTTTCCTGAAGAAAATTTGGCTGAAAATAAAACCTGAAGGGTATTGTTTTCTGTGCTGGGTACCCTCGGCCATCTAACCTTTAAATTTGAGCTTGAAACATTGAATGCTGATTGTTGAATTTCCTCATCTTCCACTGATATTTCTTGTCTGCACCATAATTAATATCCCCATCCGCAAAATCTTTGTTTTGAATGGCTTCAGAGGGTCGGATAGCTTTTGAACCTTGCTGTTTTAATGAGAATCATGTCACGGCAGCTACCCAGGGCTTTCCTTCATAAACTCTACCTCTGCAAATTGATCCTCTGGTACGTCTTCGATTTCTGTAATGGAGGCGGAGATTAATGGTAATTTCGCGTTGCTGCAACCTGCAAAAACCCACAAAAATTTTAAAGAAACCAGGCACAAGGGTGATGGATGCGGCAGTGACCACGGAATGGTGATGTGGACTGAGTGGAACGATGAAGAAATGCAGGGTGACAGAGGAATGAAGGGTGGTAATGAAAAATACAGTGGGGCGACGATGAATGAACGAGACGGAGATACGTGACTCAAACACTGAAATATGACACATAAACGGAGTATATGAATGGTGGAGGGGAACACAAATGCCACATGGATGTACGAAAGGCTAAGTGGAAGGGATGACGTGGAGGCGGACTTGGTCCATCAGCGGGGTGTGTAAATAATTCTGGGCCATACGATCCAAAAATGAAATCAACGGTTGAAACTTAATCAGAGGGCGATGGAGTGGCGGGCCCATATTGCCGTATACTTAAATTAAAACTCGTGCAGCTTCAGGAAACAACCATCGTTGGATGAAGGCTTATAGATCCGATGGTTAACGTAAATTTCGCTGCACGTCCTGAATCGAGTGTTAACGCGTGAAATGGGGTGGTATTGGAACAGTGGCCTGGGACGCGTGGAGCCTGCTGATTGGAATCACTACGATTTGAGAAAAACCGCCAGTCCTTCAAAAGTGGTGCGAAATAATCAGGCCGGTTTTGGAATCGATTCGCAGCGTGGGGTCCACCAAAGCAAAGGAGATTCTGGGCCATTGATTTGTGTTTTGGTCCAACGGTTCGGAGCGGGCGCGATAGATATATACGTTAAGTGCCCTTGGGACTTAACACTCGGTCACGAGCTTCAGTCATATAGACGATAAGATATGAGGGGCTAGGGCTGAAAAGGACTAGGCCTCCTACGACTTCGAATACGCGTCTGTGGTGCTTACTAATGCATTTCAGAGGGTGGGAAAGGCACGGTAAGCAAAGATGAATTTCTTAAGCCGTGATAGGAAATTTGAAAGGTTCAGGAGGGGCTGATGGCCAAAAATTTTAATGGGGGCTGACATGGTCAACATCGGCTCCATCTGGGGACGACACGTTCATACCTGGACGTGTCGAGAACCTACAGACTGCCTGATCGTTTTTTATGCAGACTCTGCCCTTCAAAACCTTTTCTTCTCATGATTCATTATAACACTCGCATCATTCAGACAGCAATAAAAAAAAATTAATATACAATATGATACAATCAGGCCACCTCGACCTGAATCAGAATTGGAAGTAAGGCTTGAGAAATTGGCCATTTACAGGGGCGTCAAGCAGATCACCCTGTAAGTTTCCAACATAAAATTATTGTTGCCTCCTTGCTCAAAAATTTTAAAAGGCCCAAACCAGAGGGGATCAAATTTGCCATGTTTTCCTTTTTCAGCCCTCCGGACATCCCACCTGAGCACCAGATCTCCAGTTTGCAATTTCCTGTCTTTAGCATGCTGATCGAATATGTGTTTCATTTTTTCCTGATATTTATTTAACCTCTGATTCACTTGGTCCTGTGTTTCCTCTAATTCCACTAATTGATTGATTCTCCTGATCATATCATCAGGTTCCTCCTGAATTTCTTGCATGAAACGTGCCACTGGCAAGGCCAGCTGCACAGAAAACACTGTTGCTCATCCATATACCAACTCATATGGATATTTCCTAGTTGCTCTCTTACTGGTGATTCTATTAGCCCATAGAGAAAATATCAATTGAGAATCCCAATTCTTCTGATTTTCATTTATAGTCTTTTTCAAGGCCCTCACTAGAGTTTTATTGGAAGATTCTGCCAAGCCATTCCCCTGTGGGTAGTAAGCTGTGGAGTGATTCAATGTGATATTATACTGCTAGCAGAAATTTACAAATTTTGCAGACTTGAAGGCCTGTGCATTATCAGTCACTATTCTAGCAGGGCAGCCAAACCTGGATATGATGTTCTCTTCCATGAATTTTATTATTACTGCATCTGTGGAATTTCTCGCAGGTATGGCTTCCACCCATTTTGTAAAATAATCTGCGGCAGTTAATATCCATTTATGTTGTCCACTTGATGGGGGATGTATTTCTCCAATAAAATCTATTCCCCATTGTTGAAATGGCTCATTCACATGAACTAGAATCAGGGGCAGAGCTGCCAACTTCTGTCTCTCAACAAATTTCTGACACTTATCACATGCTCTAACCCAAGCAAAAACATCTCCAAATAATTTAGGCCAGTAGAAACCAGCCTTCAGGATTTTATGAGCTGTGGCCCTCCAGCTATAGTGTCCTCCATAGATTCCTTCATGAAACTCCACCATTATACTTCATCCTCTGTTAGGCATAGAAGTAAGATACCTGAAGGGTCTCTCCAATATAGTTGGCCATTAGCAACTATATACTTCTGTGATTTCAATCGTAATGCTCTGTATTTTTCTTTATCATAACTTGGAGGATAGATGAGTGTCAAAAGATATTCTACTATTTCTTTATACCATGGACTAGTGAGATACTTCATGTGTACTTTCTGAGTAGCCATCTCCAGTCCTTGCTGCTCTTTTTCTTTCCCAGACTCTTCATTTGCAATCATGGACAAATTTATGCCCAGAGCTTGATAGTTCGATTCAGATAACATTTTAGCAAACCCCTGTCCTTTGATTAACTTGGTAGGACGAATATCCAAATCATACTCATGTATCTTTGCAATCCACCTCCCTCTTTTTCCTTCACTATCTCCTTGAATGAGAATGTCTTTGACAGCTATTGTAGGGAGATATGCAGTAATGTGAGACTGCAAAACATACGTTCTAAATGCTTTGAGAGATTTTACTAGGGCATATGCCTGCTTCTCTAATATGTTATATTTCAATTCTGCATCATGAAGCACCTGACTGAAGAAGGCAATAGGTTTCTCATATTCTTCTTCGTTTTTCTGTAGCAGAACTCCAGCTACTGTATGGGGTGATGAAAAAGAAAAGATCATAAATGGTTTAGTATAATCAGGCCTAGATAGTACAGGGGCTTCAACAAATGCAGCTTTAATTCTAGCAAAGGCCTCCCGTGATTCTTGTGACCATTTCACCTCATTATTCTTTTTTAGCATATCTATTATATGAATAACTATCTCAGCATAGTTGGGAATAAATCTTCTCAGAAAATTTATGCGACCTAAAAACACCTGCACTTCCTTCTTATTCCTGGGGAGGGAAATAACATTTATGACTTATACTCTTTTGGGATCTATCCTTACCCCATATTTAGTTACAATATGTCCCAAAATTTTTCCTTCCTCTAATGCAAATAAAGACTTTTGTGGATTAAGAGAAAGGCCATACCTTTTGAATTTTTCAAAAGTTCTTCGTAGATGCTCAATGTGTTCAGCATCATTTTTTGAAAACACTGTAATATCATCAAGGTACACCACCAGAAATTTATCTTTCTCCCTGACAAAAGAAATATCCATAGCCCTTTGGAAGGTGGCTCCTGCATTAATTAACCCAAAAGGCATCCTAGCATACATGAATTTTCCCCACGGTGTGGTGAAAGAAGTTTTCTTCTGGTCTTCTGGAAACATAGCCACCTGGTTATAACCAGAGAATCCATCCATTATTGACATCCTGGAAGCTCCAACCACTTTTTGTAGAATGTGGTCCATTTTGGGCAATGGATAATTATCCTTTAAAGATGCTCTATTTAAATTCCTGAAATCCACACATAGCCTTATTTCTCCATTTTTCTTTCGGACAGGAACTAGATTTGCTACCCATTCAGAGTACCTTAATGGTACAATTATTTTGGCCTTTAGCAGCTTCTTGATTTCTTTTTCAATGGAAGGAAGCAACAAAGGGTTTATCTTTCTAAGCTTCTATTTATAAGGTTTTGAATCTTCTCTTAGAGGAATTTTATGCTGCCTTATACTAATATCAAAAGTTTTAAGGTCTTGATAGGACCATGCAAACACATCTTTGTATGACTGAAATAATTTCAGGTATTTGTCCCTATAGTCCTCTGGGATCTTCTTGGATAATTTCACAATTTTAGGGTCAGCATCAGTACCCAGGTTCAGATCTTCCACTTGATCTTCCTCTACCACTTTACTAGGTTGCAATGAGACATCATTCTTGTCAAATAATCTTTCTATAGGCACAAACCCTCTAGGTATAATGTTTCCTTTCAACTGTAGCACTTTACTACCTACCATTTTCTCTTCCCACTTATTTTCTGAAGTATTCTCAGCCTCATCTTCTTCACAATCATCAATATCCATATTAGAGAATTCTCCCACTGTTTCCAGGAATCTCTTCATTTTTTCCTCATCATCAAATACCTGCCATTGCTTGATATTATCTGGGATTGATGGTCTATAACGCACCTCAATTTCATACCTCAAGAGAGGGTTCTGAGGAGGACAGAATGTACTAGCAGCCATAGCAAGAGAGTCTGCCATTCTATTTTGTTCTCGGGGCATGAACTGGATATCAATGATGAGAAGAAGTTTTCCACCATGTCCCATACTTCGTTTCTATAAGCTCTCAGCCAAGGATGTTTGATTTGACACTGATTTCTGACTTGTCTAACCACCAACTTAGAGTCTCCCAGAACCTTTAAACATTGTATGCCCATGCTCTTGGCTGTTTGCAGTCCTAGCAATAGTGCTTCATATTCAACCACATTATTAGTAGCTTCGTATTCCAATTTAAAAGATAGTGGCACCCATTTTCCTGTAGGAGAGATTAATAATACTCCAACCCCATTACCTTCTCTTGAATTTGCTCCATCAAAATGTAGAGTCCATACTCCTGCCTCATGGTCTTCTAAAGGTTGCTCAGTCTTGATTTGACAGAAGGAAGGTTCATGAGCATAATTTTGATCTTCTTCTAACATCAAACATGAGAAATATCCTTCCTTGCTATAAACTGGTGAATTCTCTGAGCTATCAGCCTTAGTTACCATCTTGACAAATCTGGTTTCTCTGTACAACCTTCTCTCCTGGCCACCAAAGACTGGGATAGTGGCATATGCTAAATCTAATTTGAGTGACCCACCGATTTTTTTTCCCCAGGACCTTGACAACAACATGCCAAAGCGAGCTGGGATGTCAGCCACCACAATGTCCATTACTACACTTTTTGCTGGAATTTGGGCCAGATTGACCACTAAATATTTAATCATCCCCAAGCATTTAACTCTTTTGGAATCAAATGAATATAGATCTTTATATGGACGTGTGATCTGTAAACCTAGCTGTTCCATGACAGAAAAAGGCATAAGATTATGGGAAGCCCTAGAATCTAACATGCAATTGTGTAATAGCAGGTCATGAATCACTAGAGACACATAAAAAGGAGGAGTAGAGGGGTCTACCTCCTCGACATGTGGGCCAAAAACTACCATGGGTCTTTCTTCTTGAAGATTGAGACTGTCTGGGATTATTGGTGCTTCAGGAGGGAGCAATAAAGAAGTGACTTGAGATTGATATGCAGGTTGTTTCAATATTTCAGTCAAAGGGACTGGGATTTTAACTTTCTCAGGTTCTTTTTTCAAATTGAAAACAGGAGGGGAATTTTCTATTACGACTTCTTTTGACTCTTTATTTTCAGCTGAAGGTTTAACTTCTTTTGATACAGACTCAACATTAGGAGGAGTAGCTACTTTTGAGGAAGAAGGAGTTTGATCATTAGACTGCAGAGGTTTGTTTAGAGGACTCTTATCTTTGTCTGTGACTTTCTTCATTGTTGACTCCTTTTGAGCGGATACTTCTTTATGAAGTGGCTCCTCTTCTTGATCTTGAGTCCGAGTTCTCTTTCTGGAAGATCTGAGGTCATATCTCTTATTGAAATGTGCTTGCATGAAATCATTAAACTGTTTTCAATAGTCATCAATTTCTGCATCTTCTATGTCTCTGATCTCTTCTTCTTCTTCTTGCAATGGGAATTCTATTTCATCATTGTTTGAAAAGGCAAGATTTTCATTTTGCAGTTCATAGGTAGTATCTTCAGTGGAGTCATCTACTGGGCCTTCCAGGTATAATGGGTGTGGCACCTGATCCTGTTGCTCCTTAGCTTCCCTTGGCAATATTTGCAGGGGTGGTCTTCTATACTGAGGATTGTAACCCCTGTTTGGAGCATTCTGGAAGTTCTTGGAAGCTGAATTCTTGGTCTCCAATTCAAGCTTGACCAGTTTATTAGAAATATTCTTAATCATTTTACTCATTTCTTCAATTTTATCTGAATCCTTATCCTGATTAGAAGTAGATACTTCCTCTTTGCCTCTTCTTCTGGTATCTTGTTCAGATTTTCCTCTTAATTTTCCCGTGGAAGAAAAATTTGCTTCCAACTCAAGAGCATCTGACTGGGCATCATCTAGGGTGGCAGGCTTTCTTTCCCTAAGAGAGAAACCAAAGTCCGAGTCAAAGGCTGCTATGAAAACAACTTTGGCAGCATTATGATGAGGCTTCATATCTGCAGGGAGGTTTAGATATAACTTATTAAATCTCTTGATAAATTATGACACCCCTTCATTATGTTTCTTCTTGAGTGTATTGAACTTAGTAAGACACTGTCCATGATCTTTCTTTTCTTCCCATTTTCTGAGGAAATTATTTTCCATATCATCCCAAGTGGTTATGGAACGGTTTCCCAACGTCTTGAACCATTTTCTGGCTTCACCGTCCAGAGATTGCACAAACAGTCTTAAGACCACATCTAGATGTTCAACATTAAAGTTCTGCGCAAAAGAGCAGAAAGTCTCAAGATGTTTTTGAGCATCAATTTCATTTTCCCCAGTGAATCTGGGCAATATATTTAAATAATCTTGGGGCATATCATTTAGCACTTGTGGTAATGCCAGGGGAGCATATTTATTCAGTAGGAAAGCTGGAACATTAGCCATTGGAGACGGTGGGGGTTGTGCAGCAATCTGGTGTACAAATGGAGGGAGAGGACGAGGAGGGAGTGGAGTATGGATAACAATGGGAATATATTGTATAGAAGCCTGAGGTGTAGATGAGAACAGTTCACAATTAACAGCAGCTACTTCAGTGACTTCTTTAACTTCTTCGGCCTCAGGGGTAGGACAAAAGTTCTCTTTGGTTCTAGCACTTCCCCTGGGTGGGCTATCTGAGTAATATTCAGGATTTTCCTCAGTGGAGTCGGGATTTTCTACTGGAATTTCTTGAGAAGAAGAGGATGGATAATCTTCTACAGAATATTCAGGGATTTCAGCACGGGCTGATTTCTTCTCTTTCCAAACTCTTCTATGAATAATATTTTCTGGGTCAGACACGGAAGGTATCTTTGACTATGATGTATCTGACCTCAGGTGTGGCTTACGAGGAGCCAAGACTACAAATAGATTTATCAAATAAACAATAGTGGACTCACTAAGGTGAGAGATATGCAACTCTTCAACTCTCTGTGCTCACCTAATTAGAGAGTGAATATGATTTGTCGAGGCCCAGGGAAACTGATATTCTTAAATTCTTCCCCGGCAACGGCGCCAGAAAGATGTTGTCAACAGATATTGTCTCTCCTAGAGACAGTCTAGAGTTTCCATAGACCAGTGCCTAGGACATCTTAGCATAGCAAGGAGCATATAATAAATAAATTGGGTGTCAACCAAAAGCTCTCCTACTATCTCTTATTAAACAAGGAAAATGATTTAAATGGGACCAGAACCTACAGAAACTGTCACAGGGAAAGTAATGTTGCAGAGACAAGATGCGAAGCTCCAACACAAAAGCATCAGACAGTTAAGAGACAATTTACTGTAAAGAGGGCCGATTCAAGTAATATGCCACAGAAATAAAATATCATAAGGTGTATGCAGTGAAAGAAATATAAGAGGATATTAGTTAACTTTGGTCTGATACCCAGATACACAACAGAACCATATATGGGCTTATCATTCTAAGAATCCATACATGACAATGGTGTTTTAAAAGCACCCTCCCAAAGCAACTAATATAGCAGAAAGATGGATGAAATGAATCATGAAACAGTATATCATGCCTAAGCCATATTTAAAGCGCTTGACTGATCCAAGTATGGGTATCAGCTAGGATAAATCCTTACCTAAAATCAGTGAGCCACTCGCATTCCAGTACATGATACAATAAGATGGATAAAATGAAATGTTGTATTAAACACATAAAGGGAAGTTACATATTGTGGGATACCAAAGACCAAAATCCTCTAATACATATAGAACTCCTCCTCACTGAGACCCTACGGGCTCTGAGCCTTCATACCAGAGCTTATACCAAATGTGTACAAAATGCCTTTCACTGCACAATTCTCTGATAAAAATCTGGAACCTTTACAATGTCTTTCTTCCTCCTTTTTATAGAGGAAGGAGAAGAGAAACTAATAAAAGAAGTAGGTGAAAACAATTAATTGTTTCATTAAAACAAGATGGCAGAAACATTCGCGCCCATATTGCTGAATGACTAGGTAATATTGTCTGTACTTGACAATCTGCTTGCAGAAATAAACGCACTAGGTAGAAAATCTCTTTAGGAACACGGTATAAGGATAGATTCATATGAATATTCTGTCCTTTCCTGAAGAAAATTTGGCCGAAAATAAAACCTGAAGGGTATTGTTTTCTGTGCTGGGTACCCTCGGCCATCTAACCTTTAAATTTGAGCTTGAAACATTGAATGTTGATTGTTGAATTTCCTCATCTTCCACTGATATTTCTTGTCTGCAACATTAATATCCCCATCCACAAAATATTTGTTTTGAATGGCTTCGGAGGGTCAGATAGCTTTTGAACCTTGTTGTTTTAATGAGAATCGTGTCACGGCAACTACCCAGGGCTTTCCTTCATAAACTCTACCTCTGCAAACTGATTCTCTGGTACGTCTTCGATTTCTGTAATGGAGGCGGAGATTAATGGTAATTTCGCGTCGCTGCAACCTGCAAAAACCCACAAAAATTTTAAAGAAACCAGGCACAAGGGTGATGGATGCGGCAGTGACCACGGAATGGTGATGTGGACTGAGTGGAACGATGAGGAAATGCAGGGTGATAGAGGAATGAAGGGTGGTAATGAAAAATACAGTGGGGCGATGATGAATGAACGAGACGGAGATACATGACTCAAACACTGAAATATGACACATAAACGGAGTATATGAATGGTGGAGGGGAACGCAAATGCCACATGGATGTACGAAAGGCTAAGCGGAAGGGACGACGTGGAGGCGGACTTGGTCCATCAGCGGGGTGTGTAAATAATTCTGGGCCATACGATCCAAAAATGAAATCAACGGTTGAAACTTATTCAGAGGGCGATGGAGTGCCGAGCCTAGATTGTCGTATACTTAAATTAAAACTCGTGCAGCTTCAGGAAACAAACGTCGTTGGATGAAGGCTTATAGATCCGACAGTTAACTTAAATTTCGCTACGCGTCTTGGATCGAGCGTTAACGCGTGAAATGGGGCGGTATTGGAACAATGGCCTAGGACGCATGGCGCCTGCTGAATGGAATCGCTAAAATTTGAGAAAAACCGCCAGCCCTTCAAAAGTGGTGCAAAATAATCAGGCCGGTTTTGGAATTGATGCGCAGCACGGGGTCCACCAAAGCAAAGGAGATTCTAGGCCATTGATTTGTGTTTCGGTCCAACGGTCCGGAACGGGCGCGATAGATATATACGTTAGGCGCCCTTGGGACTTTACACTCGATCACGAGCTTCAGTCATATAGACGATAAGATATGAGGGGCTAGGGCTAAAAGGGACTAGGCCTCCTATGACTTCGAATACGCGTCTGTGGTGCTTACTAATGCATTTCAGAGGGCGGGAAAGGCACAGTAAGCAAAGATGAATTTCTTAAGCCGCGATAGGAAATTTGAAAGGTTCAGGAGGGGCTGATGGCCAAAAATTTTAATGGGGGTTGACATGGTCAACAAGTTTCTTTCCCCAAATACATCATGTTGTTGTGAAATTGATAATTTATTTCTCTTACTTATATGTGATTGTGCGATTTTGTTTTGTTTCCGTAAATTGTAGGAAGGATTCAATATCTTGTTTTAGTAGATTACAAGATCAGATTGAATCTCGTTGGTTATATTTTCTACATGGTATCAGAGTAGGAATTTTTTGGGCGGCGAGTTTGTAGAGAATATCTGAATATTTTGTGTAAAAAATTCGAAAACAAATAGAATATTTGGATTCCTTGCAAAAATATACCCAAATGGAAAAAGAAAAAAATAGGTCAAATCGGAGCTCAGATGAGGGAGATATCATCGATTTAAAATCAACTCTTTTTTAGAAACTTTTTGTAACTTCGGGACAATTACATTGTGCGTGAGTCAAGAACCTATATGCACTTGACGTACCAGATGCATGCAAAGCTTTGAGGAGAAAGGCAGAAGTTAGAGACATGGTGGTTTAGAGGGAGCATAAATTACCTCTCAACATGCATCCTCATGAGAAGCAGTCTTAGAGAACCACCCAATGAGTTCCAAGATTTTCATATCTAAAATTGAGCTAGACATATGTTCCTAATTGTCTGCCCAGAAACATAGCAATTGCTTAATTACCTTACATGTTAGATTTATACAATGTGCATTATGTAGACCTTAATATGGACAACCATGCAGAAAATCATTTGATGTTTATAGTTTTAATATCCAGAAGATCCAGCGAAGAGAAAAACCCAATGAGTTCCAATATTTTCATCTTCACCATCTATGGATAACATAATCTTGCTATCAAATGGAATCCATATGCATCAACAACCCCATGGAATCCCACAAAGAAAAATAAGAGAAAAATACACACAATGAACATGAAAAAATCCTTCATAATCTTCCTAGCAAATGGAATCATGAATCCATGATGCATCAACAACCCCATGGAATCCCAAAAATCAAATAAGAGAAAAATACACACAATGAAAATGAAAAAATACTTCTTAGTTGCCCTTCCTTTCAAAGGACTCAAAATTTATTTTTCATTTTGGAGAGAACCTAAGCATTAAATTTATAGAAATTTCCTCCCTAGTATGCTAAAATTCCTTCACATAATTGACAATAAGGACAAAAATCAAGAAAATTTGAGCCATTATAGGTGTAATGTATAATCAATTGTTTGAATAAAAGCTAATGTATAATCAATTGTTTAAAGGATTAAGAACAAAATGAGGGAAATTCAACTAATGGTATTTCTACTTTTGAAGTCAATATGTATCTCTCTTCACCATGTTGGCTAACCAATTCCCATGGGGAGGCATGGTTAGATGATTTTGGATATTCCTACCATATAAACTCTCCATAATGAATTCTTGATGGTCTATGAATAATTAAAAATCAAAACGATTGGGAAGTCTTCACTATGCCCTCCAACTTGACTCCGAAATACTTATACATGGGCAACTAGGTTTAAGTCAAGTGTGATTAGCTGCCTCCATCATAAACTCAAGTTAGATTTTATATTTTAAACTTATATTCTATAGTTATAGCAATCTCTGCCTCCATTGGACAAAATGAGAGAGGAGAACACATATTCCATAAATGCATTTACATTTTAAAAAGTAAATAGTATACATTTCATAAGGAAATGAATAACAAGAAAAAAAATTAAAAAAAAATCTCCCCCGCCTAATCATAAGGTGAGTAAGTTTCTCTAGAAGGATGAGATCTTAGATAAATTAATTAATTAAATTCGTACGAACAAAATTACAACTAAATGTTCAGTCAAAATTTATTTCACATATCATATAATGTCAGAGATGTTGTGATTTGAATGGTCTTATCAATGAGATTACTTAATGTGAAGGTTGGTGTGAAAATGAAATTAATCCTATGAGAATTATTATTGATAATGGGATTAACATTAAAAAAAACCAAAAGACCAAAAGTGTTTCATTGATACTAAGAAACCTATTATCTATATATATTTTTTAGAGTTCACTTTTGTATTTAAATGTTTCTTTAGAATTTTATATTAAGAAAATGATATAATGACCTAGGCTCATAGGGTTTGCAATCATGTTTCAGTATACATTTTAAACATTTATATATGAGTTTTAAAGAATATACATTTTGAAAATTTATGTATGGGCTTTAAAGGATATAATGATCACAGATTATAATGGTTAAGAATATATGTTAGGGTATTTAAAGAGAAAGCAAGCTTTATGTATGATGTGTAACCTATTTATGAATCAGAGATGAGAAATTGATCGTAATCAACCTTGGAGTGGCTCTTTTTGAAGAATTTTCTTTGAACCTTCGATTCGCCTAAGAAACCCAACAATGATTTAAATGGTTCCAGGAATATAAAGTTGGCATCTCATGTTTCTTTGCAATTGGAAGCAACCCTGCGGGAAGCCATGCAAAATAAAAATAAAGTTCACATGAGTGGGAGAGGTTTATTGTGATGAGGGGACAATTATTATTATGTTTTGAACCTCTTTACATGATTATTATTATAGTTGTTGGGAATGCGGTAAACAAGTGCATGAAACAGTTCCAAAGATCGATGGATTCCTCCTCCTTATTGAGAGACACAACGGATTATATCATTGTCCTCTAAACATAGATAGACGTAATGCAATCTTTAGTGAATAATTCTCATGTGCATGCCTAACATGTGGTTAAAATTTTTTTTTTATGCTTAAAAAATCTAGTTTACTTCTATGCCCCTTGGAGCTACTAAAGGATATGTATTCCTGTCAATGATTGTGCAACCCCCATTTTTGTATAGTTTCCTATCTCTATGCTATTGCCTTACGATGTTTCCTTTGCAACATGCGATGCAATTGCTAGTTTTAAAAAACTACAAAATAAGATGTATATCATTATTATTTCATATACACAAAATCACAAAATTCAAAATATATTTTATAGCAAAGGAGAATGTCAAGTAAAGAAACATATTTATTTGGGAATTTATTTATTTTTATTTTTATTTTTAAATTTAATGAATAAAATTATTATTTGTTTGTTTGTTAAGTTATGTGAGTTCTAACATGATCTAAGGGTATTTAAGCTCTCTAAATTAGGCAAGAATTGCATCCGACGTGAGCCACACTAGCCTTTAGTATGTTTGGATTTTTGCCCACGGAGTTTCGAACCAATGATACAAGTCACCTTTACACCACAGAGTGCGTTAACAAAACACTCTATCACCATCTGCTAGGCTCAATAAAATTAATTATAAATATATTAAAAAATAAAATAAAAAATATCATATAACCTACTAATTCTCGTGAAGATGAACTATATTAGCTCGTTCAAAACTCATTAGGAATCTATAAGATTTATGTGATGGATTGAGAAGACAAACCTCTTTATAATTCTACTCATAAGAGCCTCCATTCAAATATCATATAACCCATTAAACTATTTGTATAGTGATTTTAAAATTGGATATTATCCTTTCTTATTCAAAGAAATTTATTATAAATATTATTTAAAGAACAAAATTAACACCCCCGATGGGGGTGATCATTTAAGGGGCTAGTTGGTGGTGCATTGGATTGTGGAGCTAGAGGGGCCTCCACACGCTGCACGAATGCAATGAATGGGCTTCGGAACCTGCATCCTACTCCTCGCGAGTTGAGTTTAATATCACATAAGGACCAACAAGAAATCATTCATAGGCATTGGGCGATGAGGAGAGAGTGCCGAGAGAGAACGAGGAGTGGATTGTTTTCGTCCTGGCTCCAGTTGTGGCTTGGGGTAGCAAAACAGGACGAGGCTGTTGAATGTTGAATGCGGAAGGGAGGGAAATTGAGGCCTGCATCCAACATGGCCATGGGATCGGGGGACATTTTCTTTGTTCGACGTAACGGTTTATTTGGTCTTTGGCTTGGACTGTGTGGGTCGGGTGCAGACACAGAGTTTTCCTCAGCCCGACTTCTTCTTTGGTTAGCGTACACTTCACTGGATCGCCAATCGGATGGGGGGAGCAATTTCAGGTGCCTTTCCTGGGGATGTATGAGCTTTGCGGGCCCCGGGGCTTGTGTTGTGTCTTCCTACGTCTTCACTACTCATCATTGTGGTGTTGGTGCTCAGGACTTCGAGATCCTTCTCAGTTGGGTAATCGTGTTCAACAACTCTGGAATTTTCAGTGGTGTGTTATTTCAATATTGTCAATTCAATGTCTAGTGGGGTGTTTCTCAGGTAAATCAATACACAGTTCATGGCAGTGATGCAGGTGGTGTTGGAGTTGGTAGTATGCCTTGACAGAGAGGGCGAGTCTGTAGGGGGGGTGCTGGGCCACACATGGATGTACGCCAGCAACATGGGGAGCCTAGCTCAGACTCTCAGTCGATTGAGAGTCACCACTCTGCTACAAATATGGCCCTCTCTCCAGTTCGCTCACTGGGCCATGTAGAAGTCTGGTCACCTTGGAGTCCATCGCGACCCAGCTGGATCACATACATCTCAACATTGATACGCTGAGGGAATAGAGGTACGAGGACATAAACGAATTGGTTGCCTATATCAACAACCTCGAGCATGTGCATAATGAGACCTTTGACTCTGTGGAAGGACTCTGGTGCCAACAACAACGCACAAATGACCAGCTTCACACCTTGGAGAGTCGAGTGGAACACATTGATTACCATATGCATGAACGTGATGCTCTCTTTGCTACACTTCGAGTGTTTCCTCCCAATCTCCATCCTTAATGTGTAATTCTGAGATTTGTAATTTTTCTCTTTTTGTGTCAACAATAACCAAAAACACCGATTGTCTTGGCTCCTTTTCAGGCTTCTTACTTTTCAAAGCAGGATTTGTGCCAGCTCTTAAACCAATCTATATTACTATATTTAGTTGGTGGTAATGTATTTTGTTGACACTTATGCTATGATAATTACGCCAGAAGCATTATCTTTGTTGGAGTGGGGTGGGGTGACACTGTTCACCCCAGCCAATCACAACCTTTTCTCATCGCCCTTCTGTGCAGTGCAAAATTTACAAGTGTAACCATATTGCATTATATCATATATCTTTTGTTGGTGGTAATGTATTTTGTTGACACTTATGCTATGATAATTACGTCAGAAGCATTATCTTTGCTGCAGTGGGGTGGGGTGACACTGTTCACCCCACTCAATCACAACCTTTTCTCATCGACCTTCTGTGAAGTGAAAAATTGACAAATGTAACCATCCTGCATTATATCAAATATCTTGGCGCCCTTATGTGCACTGCAAAATTGAAAAGTGTAAATTCGTATAGCTCAGACTGTTTCTCATCCATTCCGTCTTAAAATACGCGCCAAGAGCTTTCATCATGTTGTTGGTTTAGGTTTCGGGAACCCTTAAGAGTATCAATGAGCCCCATCAATGATCAGGGTTTCGGGAACCTAAGGGCTTCCCCTGGAGGCGAATAGAAGGTGGTTTTGTATTTACGAGCTTGAGGGAAATCAAGTTTCTTCAGTCCACATGCTTGCAGAGATTCCAGATATTCTATCATTTCTAGACTCTCGTTGTAAAACAAGAGGGCCTATCGTATACAAGGCGGGAAGTCTGCTCAAGACTGCATCGATTATCTTCAGTTAAAAAAGAGGACCGCCAAGGTAGCTCTTTGTGCCAAAGATAAGAAGTTGAATTGGTAAATTCAATGGGTGGGATTGATGAGTCATAAATTCCATGGAAAACGAGGAATTGGCAGTTCTGCGCCATGATTTGTCATTCATTTTTATTTTTTTTAACAGATAGGAGAGTCATGGCTGGGAGGAATACTAGTAGTTTGGTGCTACTTCTTTATTTCTGCAAAATCCTCGCCATTTTTCTAAGCTCTGCAAGTCATAAAGCATTGGATTTGTGAATAGCTCAGAGTGAGCTTTCGATTCGATTCATTTGCTTTTAGTACCCTGCAACTTATTTTCTTAAGAGTCTTGGATTTGTGGATGAACTAGACTGAGTTTTTTATTTCATTGCTTTCAAATGTCAAGATGCCATGCCTTATCTATCTTTACTGATTTTCAAGAAATATCTGATCCCAATAGATGCCACGCTACTAGATATTTAGTACTGGATTTCACTAAGGTATGCTTTGTCTAGTCACTGTTTTTCCGTACTTATGAAGAGAGAATGCGTGAGTTCTTACACATACAGGCAGGTTTTGGGAAGTCATATGCGATGAGCATGGGATCGATACCACTGGAAGGTATAGTATAGATGAGGATCTTCAGCTAGAGAGGATTAATGTGTACTACAATGAGACCAGCGGGGAACGCTATGTGCCCAGGGCTGTGCTCGTGGATCTGGAGCCCGGCACCATGGATAGCATCAGGTCTGGTCCCATTGGCCAGATCTTTACGCCTGATAACTTCGTCTTTGGCCAGTCCGGTGCTGGTAATAATTGGGCCAAGGGCCATTACACTGAGGGCGTCGAGCTCATTGACTCTATTTTATATGTTGTCAGGAAGGAGGCCGAGAACTGTGATTGCTTGCAAGGTATGTGGATCTTCTCCTCCTCCTTTTCTTTGGATTGGTTATCTAAATTCTCAGGTACTGATATTATAGATTTTACACTCGGCATGTATTAATGTTCTTATTGCAAAGTAGCTGTGAAAAATTGTTAGTTCAAAAGATGATTTATGCCCTTTTTAGGGCTTATGGGTTGAAATTTTAGCATATTGTCTCCAGGGTTTTAATTGTAAAGTATATAGTACCTATCCAGAGACAGGGATGGCACTGTTTGGCTTGAATGGACATAAAATTTGGTCTTAAAGGGAAAATCCACAAATTCTTTAAAGATTGGAATTTTACTGAACACTGCCTTTTCTAATGGAACTGTATTTCTATAGGAGTTGTATCGTTCGAAAACTTAAGTGAAGTTATAACAACTACCTTTCCTATTGAAATGGTATTGTGTAAAAAATTAAGCTATAAAAATGCTCCTTTGTGGCCTAGGTCTTCTATTCGGAGCTGTATCATGTAAAAAAATCAAACGAAACGGAACGAAGAGAATATTTTACCTTGAAAATCATCCAAATCCTAAATTGTCTACTGAGTCAAATTGCTCAGACATTACAGTGGAACATTTTGAAAAACTTGAAAGGAACAATCGAAGTCAGGACAAGAACTATTCACTTCTAAAATTTCCAAGTTACTCAAATTGAAACCAACCCCATTATCTTAGTTTTATCGACTATATTTTAGTAGCAGTTATATGTTGCATTTTTCATGCACTGCTTTTATCAAGCCAAGACCTTGTGTGCTGTCTTTTATCAAACTAAGAGTTACATTACACATCATGTCAGGGACTCCGATACTTGCAATTTTAATATTATTCTGTAGCTCTTACAGTAGTGCCTAATCTGCATTTAACAAATCTCGCTTTAAGATATTATGCCCAAACTTGCTCTACATTGATGGGTAGTGCAAAGTAATGTTCCGCTAACTTTCTGGGAGGCAGGAGTAGGGAAATGCATTGGGGGAATTTTTGGAAACATCATAGAGGACATCGTCAAGTTTTTAGACATGGAGGAACCCCACCTGAATTACTAAAAACTAAAACATATGAAAATTGAAATACAAATAATTGAAATTTTATACGTATCAATATTCCAACAACACACATAATTACACATAACATAATAAATAATAAGTGATACATGCAGTGATATAACATAAGTTTTACGATAACTAATCTAAGAACATGTCAAATGACAAATAAACATCATTGCTTAAGGCAATGCCCCATTAGTCTTTGCATCTAGTGGTTGCACGAAGTTATAAGGACAAACAACAAAATGAAGGAAATGAGTAGGTTGAGAGCTGCATTCTTAAGAGAAAAATATGAAGAGGAAGTTTTCATTGGCATCACCTGGTTAACCACCCATCCTCCGAACTTCCAAAACCCTTGTGATGGCAACATAGTCATATTACGGAGCACAATGAGCTGAGCGCAAGATTTGAGATTTTGGACAAAATTCTCAGCAAGAGTGTGGGTGTAGTGATCCATCAAACTTGGGATGTTCACTACCATATTTTTGTGCTAAGTGGTAGAGTATCAAGGATGTTGCTGAGAAAGTAAGAAATATGGAAAGAGCAGAGGGAGATGAGGTGGGCACAACAACATGCACTGAATTGCTAAAAGCCCTTGGATTGAGTTGTTACTTATTACTTATGGGGTATGTACATGGTTTGCCATGATTGGATAGTTCATTTGCATTTAATACTCAAGAAGCTGCTCAAAAGAATGCGGCAGCTCTTGGCAACCTGTTGGTTCTAGATTTAGTTGAATCGTGCAATATCCATGTTTACACCAACTTTATTCCAAAGCGTTGACTCCCTTTGGTTAAAGATGATGCAAATGCATTGACCTTAATTATGTTCCATACTCTAAAAGTCAACAATTCATGTAATCAATAACATGTCCATTTCATACGTTTTCCTCTTCAATGTGAGATTTTACACCCCATAAATTCACATTCATTATGTACCCTTACATGTAGCACAAGATAATTCATAGCTCCTCCTTTCGGCATTCCCTTGCACCCCGGTGCAATTACTAGTATAATTACGCGAGAGGCGTTTTGTTTGTTGGCTTGGGGTGAGCAAACACTGTTCACCCCAGCCAATGAGAAGAATTTCTAATCGCCCTTCCAGCCAATAAAATTTAGACATGTGGCACCTCCTCCAACCAATGAAAATCTTCCATTTTCTTGTTACTAGCTGTCAGTTTGAAAAATAAGTTTTAAGATCTTAAATGTTTGAAAATATGGGCATGAGAGAGGCCGAGAGGGTTTGGAGACTAGGGTTTGTAGGTCTGTGTTGAAGGATTCGAACAGGGCAACAGTGGAGGTGGCGGTGGAGGCCGAGGCTTCGGTAGTCAAGTTCAAAACCCACATCTGCGAAGTCTGTGGTGACAAGTTCAAAACCCACATCAAATTCCAAAAGCACTGAGGTGAAAAGTTCAAAACCCACATCAAATTCCAGAAACACTTCAGGGAGAGAGAGCAGCTCAAGCGATTGAGGCATCTTGATTTCTTGAAAGGGAAGAAGAAGGATGCTTTTAGGGCTAAAATATTACCCAAACAGTAGAAATATATTGAAGTAGCCAGACAGGTTTTGGTGCCCAAGGTGGGCTCTCGGCTTGCAGGGAAGATTAAGAGAGTAGGGTTTTGGGTCATCACGGTGTCCGATAAACCTTCAGTTTTTTCCCCCAAGGGTTCGAATAGAGAGGTTATTAGATATATCAACTTGTATAAGACTGTCACCGTTCATTGCAAGCTGTTTGGGTCCAGGGCCTTCAAACATATTACTGGTAAGGTAGAGGTATGCCAAACTCTGTAGCCTGCATAAACTTGCTGGCAGTTTTCCATGCAGTTGATTGTGATGGAGATACAGATTTGAGAGGTGATGAAAATTAGTTATGGAAGCGGGTATTGCTCGTGATAATTTATTTTCTGCTAACCATAAGCTGGAGAGCGCAGTGAGATTTCCAACATTTGATGGAATTTCTCCAATCAAGATGTTTTGGTTCAAGTAAATTTCTTCTAACAGAGGAAGCCCAAATATGGAGGGAGGAATGGTTCAATGGTTCCAGTGAGAAAGTTGGAATAGAGGGACAAGTATGAGAGCTTTGTCAGTCGACCCACTTAACACTGTTGAGATGATAGAGAACAGAATAGCTCGTGCAACACTGTTTTAAGGGAAAACCCCTGAGCAACTTTGACAGTTTGCCCTTCCTATGAAGGTCTTCCTTTTCCCATCGTTTCTTATTCTTGAGTATTTATTTGTTATCTCAGGAAAATTTTTAGAGAGTGGAATTGATTCAAGGTTTCCCAGTGTTTCCAAGTGAACGGTCGTCGGGGGTTTGACTTCAGGTATGTCAACGCTACCAGTATTAAGGTATTTCTCTTTTGTTTTTTAGGAAGTATCGGAATTTAAATATACCCAGGCTCACAACTGAATAGATGCAGAGACTCTTTTAATAGAATAAGAGGACGATCTAACGAGTACCCAAAGTCTCTCGTACCCCTAAGAAAAACCATAATAGACCATAAAATAAAAACTGAAAGGAGCAAAGCCATGAGAAAAATAGTCCTGATTTTTTTTTGTTTGGTTGGTTTCTTTCTGAAACTACCTGGTATGAAGTGAGTCTGGATCTTTTTTAGGCTTAAATACTTTATGGTATTTCTAATTTTGCTATAAAATCTTTCAAAGTGTGGGTTTGCATTGTTTATGGTTGGGTGATTTTCTTACCAGGTTCGTGCAACACAGACATGTATGCCCCGCCTATCAAGATGGTGAGAGTAAAGGTTTTGTAGGCAACTGCTGGTTAATTTTATGTTAGGGTTTTTGTAGTGAATGAAGGGTATGCACTTATGTTTTCTTCAGTATTCATCTTCTTTTTCTGTTCCCTTTAGAATTTCAAGGGCTTGCATGTTGAATTTACAGTTGAAATTTTACTTTTCAGAATCTGGGTAGTACGATGTGTGTGTAGAGTCTTATAAAAGTGAATTCTCAAAATAAAGGTTTCAAGGAATACGTTTTTCTTCCTTTTCAAATCAATGAGATTTAATCCTGAAATTTTCAGGGCTTTATATGTGGCCTTTTGTGGTTTCAACCTGATCCATTTTAGACAAAGAATAAAGTCACACTAGCTACAACCATGGCTCTGGTGTACTTTGAGCCTTCTAATTTGCATGGGTGTTTGTTGTGTATTGTTTGTTCTTTTTCAATTACGTAACCAACCTGAAAATTAAATTTTCCTACCTTCCTTATGAACAGACCATTAGCTTTGTTATCAAATATTGATAAAGTCATTCTAACTATAACGCCTTGAATTACAATTTTCCCGGTTCTACGACCTGTTTGAAAATGGTGCAGTCGAAAAATTGCTCAACGACCTACAATGATCTGCATGATCATTTGAAAGAAGAAATACTGTCGTTTGAGAGTGCAAGCTTCTGTGATCCATAACATATTAGATTATAAATCTTTCGGGAAATCACATGAGAATTTTAGGACCTAAATTATATTAGATTATAAATTCTCATGTGATTTCCCGAAAGATTTATAATCAAATACTGTCGTTGCTACCAGTGGAATGTGTGTGCAGATTTCGTAGCGTCTCAAAGCAGTGGAATAATCTCTTGTCATCACACAATTTCATCAAAAACATGTGGAGAAAGAAGCCTCCTAATGTGAACATTTATGTGCCAGAATACCTAACTTTCATTGATCCCGAATACCCGTTTATGTGCTGCATAGGCGTTGGGGATCGTGCGTGTTTTGTAACTAATGATTTTCTAGTGATAGAGGTGGTTGTTTACAATATTGGTGAAAAGACATGGAAAAGTCTTCCCAGCTTTCATTTAGATGAGGAAACAAAGACATGGATCAGTCTTTCCATCTTTCATGGAACTGGTCACAAGGTATGGAAAGGCGGTGGTATGGCCTTTGAACCAAGTCCTAACATGAAGGTTCTGTGAAGCCTGGTATGCATTCTTTTTAAACATGATTTCTCTCTTATTTAGGTCTAGATTGGTCTCTCCAAATTTGCCTTGCCTTGCAATGTTCTTTGATATCAATAGTGATACCAGCTTGTTTTATTTTGGTAATTAAAAGATGTTCCTTTTATTGATTCAAAATTTTTAATACAAAATCGGAGTACCCATAACCAAATCCCCTGTTGTGGTTTGGAAGTGGCCTTTAGAGATTTAATGCATTATATTCTAGACATCTTTCCAATGGCATGATATGCCTTTCTCCACTATATATTTCTGCCCTGTAACAAAATTTGACCTCCTTATAGTTGGACTGATTTGATTTCTAGAGATCAGATTGATAGCCTTTAAGATTTTATTATCTTGGATGGTGCCATCTTGCAACCCGTGATAAAATTTTTGATAACATACGAAAACCTTCTTAAACAACTGCAAAACCTTCCCTGGATTGTTGCCTTGGGCCTTTTTGCTTCATTCTTCTCTCTCAATCACTGCTGTATTTGCAATGTATGTACTATGTTTTGTCTCTCTTTCTTCATTCTCCTTGCCTTTTCCATCCCTCCTTGAATTCTTTGCAGCCATTTTCCCAAAATTGTTTTTGTCTTTCTCATCACAGTGGGATACTGGGGATTCCTCAAGTTGTACAACCTTGATTCCACTTCTTTTTTCTAGTCCCTTGATTAGAGCTCCATTCTCCAATATTTCATTTGTAGGATTGATGCTCCATTCATTGTGCTTGTATTGTGCATCATCATACCTTATCAGCCAAGTATACCACTGTCTAGCTAGAATATCTTGAATGTGAATCTGAGTCCAATGTAGCCAATAAAAATGCCTCCCAAGTCCTTGTTTAGGATTCCAGGGAGTGGATCTGTGAGGAATACGGGGATTCTCCTATTCTTTATTTGGGTTCCCACTCTGCCCCTAGTCTTGAAGATTCTTTAACATAGATTTCAGCAAGATGCCTATTCTGTCTACCACCTAATTCATAGGTTTCTCCTCATATCTTCCTCTTTTGGAGGAGATCTTTGCAACCCCTTTGAGAATCAAAGTGTCCGGCTCTACACATTTTCCTTTCTCGCACTAAAGAAATTTTCCCTTTTGTTCATGACAAGGCTCAAGCAATCAAAGAAAAGCACAAAGCCTCAGGCTTGTCAGGTAAAGGAAAGATGAAGCATGGAGTGGTCTGAACTTAAAAAAAATAAACAATGACCAGTCAATTGGAAGGATCATATAATATAGAAAAACTGTGAAGCAACACTAGGTGGAAAGACACCTCAAAAGTGGAGTTAAAACTATGAAGCTGCACTGGATAAATAATAGGACCTACCCTTAAAATCTGAATCTTCAAAACAAATGGGCACAATGTTAAACTATCAAGGAATGCAAGACCCAACCCTTTTGGAAGAACTCCATTGTACACTTGATTTAGAATCCCAAGTCAAATAGAAAGGCAGAGGCCCTAGGCTATTAGTTTGGTGTGCTTTGTATCTACGATAATCTATTTTGACTATTCATCTTCTCTTCCTTTAGAAATAATTAACCTACAAAGATCACTTTTTCTCATATTTCGATTTCCCAATGCTCTTACAGTATTCCATGATTCTGTTGAGTGCCATCAAGATACCAATTCTGGTTTATGTTTTCTTAACCATGATTGATCTTGATGTGTCACTACGAGCTTGGTTTTTTTTACAGAAACAAATATTTTGCATCACCTCTTTAAAAAGGCTTTGGCCTACCCTGGAGGCAAAATTTTATAGAAATTCCAATGGATAGAAGGTGCGGAGTACCCGGTTCAAACCTAGATAAATCAAATCTGTTTCAGAACTATCATTGTTGTCCCTAATTTTCTGTGTTTTTGTATTAGACCGACAAATTGTCCTCCTAAAAATAAACCCAAAAAAACATATATTTGCTAACTATTTTGAAAAAAAATCTTCACATTTTGCTTCCTTGTGCTGTTTGGCCCTTGAACTTCTTCTCCTGCCTGCAATCCTTGCCCATCCTTGACCTTCTTCTCCTGCCTGCAATCCTTGCCCATCAATGTTAAAGTATCCCTTGGAGGAACTCCACTGCACACTTGATTTAGAATCCCAAGCCAAATAAAAAAGCAGAGGCCATAGGCTATTAGCTTGGTGTGTTTTGTAATATCTACAATATTCTGCTTTGATTATTCATCTTCTCACCCTTCAGAAATAAATTAATAATTATCCTACAAATCTTACTTTTTATCATCTTACAATTTTCCAATGCTCCGACACTATTCCATGATTCTGTTGAGTCTTATCAAGATCCCACCTCTTGTTTATGCTTTTCTTAACCATGATTGATCTAGATATTACACTGCGAGCTTGATTTTTTTACATAAACATATATTTTGCATTACATCTTAAAAAATGCGTTGGCCTAAGCTGGAGGTAAAATTTTATAGAAATTCCAATGGATATAAGGTAAATCAAGATAAATCAAATATGTTTAGAACTATCATTGTTGCCTCTAATTTTCTGTGTTTTCGTATTAGATAAGCAAAATTTCCTTAAGAATAAACAAAAAAACATATATTTTACTTATGTTGAATTATAAGTAAATAGTTATATTTTATTTATGTTGAATTATAATTAATTATAGTCAATGAACAATTAAAACTATAATAATTAATGGATTAGTGATAAGGGAATATTGGTTAGTTGATTAATGGTTTAAGGAATTGTGAGTTAAGGATGAATCATTAGAAAATGTGTTGGTTATTACATTAATGGTGAATGGTTCAATTTATTAGTGGTTTTCTTATTGATTTAATGGGTAATAAATTATGTATTAAAGGGTTTATGGTAATGGATTGAGGTTATTGGATTAGTGGTTTATTCTTAACTTAAATTTATGGTATTAGTGAACTAGAGACTAAGGGTTTAATGGCTTGGTGGTCAACTAGGATGAATGAATTAGGGAATTAGGGAGTTAGTGAGTTAAGCATTAGGTGTTAGTGAGTTAGAATGTAGAAGTTAACTATATTGAAAACAATTCTTTCCAACAAATTGGAATTTCTAAGCTTCTAAACACTAAAATATATTAAATATTGTCTTGAAAACAAGTCTTTTCAACTTATTAAACCAATTCACTATACTTATAAATGTGGGATTGTCACATGAACTTGGGCTTCTAACATTGTAGATGGTTGCTCATTTATTAGTGTCACATGTAGATTATTGTAATGGTCATAGAGGTTCGTTGTAAAGGCTTATGACTGTAAAAATTCAGTGCTCTAAGAGAGATATTGATCTTGTGTTCGCAACACTACAATGCTCAGCAATTGGAATCAAATTTATAGATTAAGGCATGAATGCACAACAAATAAAAGGCATACCATCCATTGAAATATTTTAATTTTAGAAGAAAGTATGATGTATTCACAGTGGACAAATATTAGAGAGTAAAATATATGATAGAGAATTGCAGTGCTTTGGAAATAAAATGCATGAGTCAACCTTACATAATCTGGAATTCTCCAACACTTCCAGACTGTGACTACAATTTACCTATGCAAGTTTCCTGACTATCATGTTGTCTTCTCTGTTGCATTCTCCTCCGTCTGTCTTTTTTGTGACAATTTTTGTTGTATCATTATATCTTTTTATATTATTTAATTAAATGTATTCAAGACTTCTCTATAGATAAAGGCTAAAAGGAATTTTTTCTTCCTCAAGGGCTATTCATAAAGTAAAAGTTATTTAACCTTCCTAAAGTACTATTCTACTGTCCTGACATAGACAGTAAGACCAAACCTTGCTTTGTAGGAGATGCAGGTCTACAGGATATGTGAAGATTAACAAAAAATCTAACATTCAATATATTTATCTTGCATGTTTTAGTTGATGTATTTCCTATATTTGCTATCCCTTATAACCATGATGAGTTGTTTGCCTCTTGTTAGAAAGGGGTAATTCAAGGATAATTGCTGCACAAGGCCTTAGGCTAACCTGGAATGTGTGTTACTGGTTTGTGAGAAAATTTATGAAGTTTCTCAATTTAAAATTTTGATGTTGTCAACCCAATGTAACTTAGTGTTACTGCTACCTGATTCAAGAAAAAAAAAACAAATTTGGATAAATAATCTTATAGTGCATTGTATGAAGCTTTAAGACCCAAATTATTTGTTGAAGCCTGAATTTTATATTACCATGTTTTGATTAAAAATCTAGAAATATATGGTAGCGTTTTTTTCCTTGAGCTTTACTATGTTATAAAAAGCCTTTTGATGATTTCTGTTTTGAATCTTTATGTTTCTGCAGTACAAGAAATGCTATAAAAGCACCTGATTGGCATGATAGCATGGTTGAAATTGGAAAATGGTCTTGTTGAACCTCATTCAGAGGTTATGTTTACATGGTATTTACTGGTCCAGTTCAAGTAGCTTCTCTTGATTTAGAGCTGTGGTAACCCTTTTTTGAATAGTTATGTTGGTGCAGTATAGCTAAATAAGAAAATGCTATAAAATCACCTGATTGGCATGATAATATTGTTGAAATTTGAAAATGGTCTTGTTAAACCTCCATCATAGGTTATATGGTTATATGGAGTTTACTTGACCCACACTTGTGATAAGTTATAACCATCGGAGGCTTTGTAATGATATCTTGAATTGAGTTTAATTTTTGTTTTGCATCTATTCCCTATTTCTTTTCAATTTGGGTTTTTTTAATGTTATAACTTAATTTTCAACTTGTATGGTTGTCTAGGGCTCGGCATAAGTTTTTGGCTGGTTACATGTTTACACAGCAGCTGTGTGAAGGCAAAAAACTCTTCTGCTTCATATTTGTTGTTACTTGTTTTATGGTGCATCTACAGGTTGCAATAGTCAGTGCACAAAAATTCTGGAAGCACATCAATTATTTACACACAACATAAATTTAAACAACACAGAAGCCATATTGTCACTACAAAACCATAAGCTTTATTTTCATGTAATATTCATGCACAGACTTGAGGGCCAAGAGCCAGTAAGACATGTTTCCTTTCGAGTTTATGCCTAACTATACTTTAGGAACTATTTAAAGTGTAGAAAACTTTGGAACGTTAAGAAGCCATTAAACAGTTAAATAAGCCACCTTCTCCAGCAAATGTGAATCAGTGATTCAGACCTTGACTCCATGTTGACCTATTTCAGTTCCCAAATAAAAATGTGTTACATATCCTGGCAACCCAAATTAACTTAGGCATTGGTTATGAAGGCACCATGCGGTGATTATGAATGTGTTGGAGTTGATATTCCTTTGAGAGGCCCCAACATGAATCCTGGACTGTTTATCTCTCTCTTAGGTAATGGTTATCAAAGTCTATTGACTATCAGGAATACAAGGTAAGGGAGTTGATATTCCCTTGAGAGGTCTCGACATGAATCTTGGAACATTTATCTTCCTCCAAGGTAATGGTTGTCAGAGTCAATCTTGCCTCTGCAAGTGCCACACACTACCTCCCAACTACGAGGACACATGTGGCTTTTCAACCCAACAGCAAAGGTTACAAATCACAATTGTTGAGAATGTAACCCATTCAAAACCTGATGCAACCCTTGGTAGTGTTGAACAAAACCAGAATTCTATACAGCGTATGATCTCTATAACTAAATCCTGATCAGAATGTAAAAATTCTCAACCCAGTTAAGATCAGTGGAGAATCTATCAAAATCTTAACTGGAAACAAAATTTGTTTTTGGCTGTGAGGATTGCCCATGAACCAGTGAGGCTCCTGTATCGTTTTGGATACTATGAAAGCCATGTTTACATTGATTCTGTAGTCAGAGGGCAACACCTCATGTGTGACAGATCATGACAGATCATTCTCAAGACTCGTACTGATACAACAGCTAGCAGAAATGGGTGGTCATCGAAGGCATGGAGTGAAGTGGATAATCTCTGTATAGTATATATGGTTAGCCTCTTGTTCTGGCACTAATTACTGTTGTAGACCTGGAATGCCACCCTTTGGAATGGTGGAAAAATATTCTTGTATGATTTAGATTCTAGGGATTCCGGCATTTTCAAGGCTTGTGTTTGTTTAACTTAAATGTTCAGCATGTCTGTTAAATATATGTTGTATTTTATTTTAAACAATGTTTGGCCATAATGGTGTTTTTTAAGTTTGGTGGACTGAGTCAGTTCTGGTGCTACTGGACTTTGCTCTAATCTTTAAAGTGATTAATAGCTATGAAAGTAATTTCTGTATTGAATGATCAGTGCACATGGTCGCCAATCTTATCAGTCAATATGTTTCATCTCTTAATTGACAAAAATTACCTTCGGGTATGTTTTATTGACAGATTTGGTGAGTCAGCAAATGGTACTCCAAAAACTACCTCTCCTGGACTAGGAGAAGCAAAAATATCGGAAGAAGAAAGAGGAAAGTGAGGGCTGAGAGGTTTGTTCTTCCAAAATTCAGGAATTTATTTTCTGTCTTCAGATTCCTGAGATTATGATGATGCTATTTTCCTTATCTTGTGTGTCTAATTTACCGTCAGCTTAATTTGCTTAATATTTTTTTCCAAAATTATGATATGCATTTTTTTTACTCCAGAATAATTGGAATCTAACAATGCCCAAATTATTAAACAGGTTTGGACTTGCTTTGCGCTCATCTGATGATGATGAAGCAAAGAAGAAAGCAAGTTTGGCTAGATTTGGAGTAGATGTGAAATCTGCTTCCTTGGAAGATGACAAGAAAAAAGCAAGGGCTGCAAGGTAAACTCTATTTCAATGATTGTCTCTGAAAGTATTATTTGTTTTCTTTATATGTTATGATCAAGATCATATCTGTTTCTTGCCTTTGTGCTTTTCATAAATCAAGTTTTAATTGGAACTTTATTATATATGGAAGCATACCCGAGGGCAATTCCTTGTGTAATATTGAAAAATGATTGTAAATTGTCTGTTTATGTCAGGTTTGCCTTAGAATTGGATGGAAGCACTTCAGAGGGAAACAAAAAGCTAAAACCAGACTGGCAGGGACTGTGGCATCAACATGAATGGTGAGTGTAAGTTCCTTGATCCATAAATCCTAATTTAGTTCGATTTTTGTTGCATGATACAAAGAAACACAACTGATTACTTTATTTATGATTCAGGTTTGGGATTCCAAGGCAAAGATGCTCTTCCTGTTGTAGCACACCACAATCAGGCAACGTTAAATACTGGATATGATAAAAAATAGGCTAGTGGGGCTACAAATTGCATTAAATTTTGGTTGAGGATGAATGCCATTATGGTAAAATCATTAATTAGTTTGGCTTTTATGTTTTGGTTAGCTTTCTTGTTTCTGGTGTCTTTCTTTGCTACATTTTGGTGTCCTTCTCATTTAGCTTTACTCTTTTCTGCCCCCTTTTAATTTAATATTTGCAGTGCTTACATTTACATGGAATCTTATTTGTGTTTGAAACTTTTTTTGTTATTGTTGTGGTCGCTTAGGTTTTAACCATCTATTTTACATTTTTAAAATTTTTCTAATCTGCAAGGTCAAATTTTCTTTGGTTTTGCTTTGAATTTCTCATCTGTCCACCTTTTGTTGGACTTTCTTGAAATGCCCTAACCAGATTGGGAATTTCAATTGACAAGCAAAAGTAATATGATATAGAGGATTTGAACTAGTGTGTGAAATTCGAAATTGATGTTTTGCTAGTCACTCAATTTATGTGGTGCTTCACATTCTCTGACTGGTGCTTCTAATTTTTGCTGTTGAAATCTGCTGAAATTTTATTTTCGGTTATTTCACTTTTCATCAGTTATACTCAGTTTTTCCTTGTCTTATTTTTCTTTTCCTCTATTTCTGTTAGGTTACCCGGCTTTTCTTTGTCTCTCTTTTGTGACATTTTTTCTTTTTTTCTTTTCTTTTCTTTCAATTGCCTCTTTTATTTAAAGAGTAACTAGTGCCTTCATGTCTTTTTGGTCATTTTAACCCCAAAGCATTTCATTGTGGTTGCTGCATTTTCTTGGTTGATGGTAGGATTTTGGGATCAATTTAATGTTTTACTAGGCTTGCTAATAGTATTTTAGGAATGAAGCTCATTTTACCAACATAGACATGCAGTTTTGTGTTTTACTTAAAATGGCAGGTATGCAAATTCCTCATCATACGATCTAGTTGGACAACTTATTTGGTCAAGGGGGCCAGGAAAATGGCAACTATATTTGGTCTTCGTTTTGCTTGGCAAGTGAAAAAATGCAATTTCCTTTTTTAACTTAGGTGAATGATTCATTTGCTCAAGATGGCCATGTGCTGTATAGATTTACAATTGTAAATGGGTGACTTAATTGTATATGATGTTTTGATAAAGCTTATGTTCATCTTGATCTAGGTTAGACTGTGATGCAGTATATTTTGCCTTTTTTTCTGAAACTTTAAAATGTGGATTAGCTGTCAACTTTGACCTGAATATTGTTGTCCAAATCTATTTAGTGTATACAACATACCGTGCTCACTATATTTCCAAGGCCGTATTTTAATATTTTGTGAATATTGCAGGTTCGGCATGTTTCGTAGGGCATTTTCAAATGTGATAGTTTTGAATGGTCATTATAAGTGTGTTCCACTGCACATTTCATTTTAAGCTCGGATATATTCCTAAAACATAGAATTTGACGTTTGTGGGTGAAAAAATTAGGATTTCAATGACTAGGGGTGCAATTGTGAATGTGTCACTTTCAATTTTTTCCAAACTTGAAACTTCAGGTTTGTAATTTGGCAAACCTAAAAAAAAAATTGAAATTTGCCGAGGTTCTGCGAATGTCAAAGTTGAACCTCAAACTTGAGCCCAAACCTGATCCAAATCTAATCACAAGTTGAACCTGAAGCTGAAATGGATCAAACTCGAACCCAAACGAAAACACAAATTTCAAAGAAAAATATTTTCTGCAAGATTTATTTTGAAATATGACCTTGGTAATTTTAGTGTATTTTCATATGTTTGAGAGAATACGTAAAATGCTTTAAATTCTGAAACAACCAATCAACAATTCTGCCATATCTGTAAATATAATAGTTGGTTAACGAGAACCTTATCATTTTCTTTCTTGGATTCATGTTTTTCGTCTTTTCAAGGATTAAATTAGTAAGGCATTAATAATTTAATTATGGTTTTCATTGTTGGCTCATGTTATTTGAGTCATGCAGGTCACATTGTACCATCATACTCACAATAAATCTCAAACGATGAAGTGGCTGAGAAAGCCTTTAAAGGTTCAAGTCACAAAGTGTCAGATGGACACTGCGTAGGGGTGCATTTGGAGATGATAATGTATTTTGGCATGTGCCCTTTAATGCCACGGTAATCCCTAATTCATCATAGTGTATTGTCTTTTAAACTTCAATCTTCTATCTGTTAACTTTAACAAAGTTGATTAATTTGAAACTGTATTTTAGTGGAAAAATTCACTACTTTTTGGTGGAATAGTTCATAAATTATTCTGATCTTTTTTTGCAAGTGTACTAGTCACGATGATAAATGTGTGGTTTACTTCAGAGGGTTTTTAGTTATTTCTAGATACGTTTTTCATCATTTTCTTTGAATACTTCTCTAGTGCTTTACCTTCATATTTTATCCCCTGCACAATTGCTCCTGAGGTCCAGTTGTTATGTTTATTGGTTGTTTATGTGGAAACATTTTCCTGAGGTTTTGCAAGGTAAATCCAAATGCAAAAAATACTATTTTACATATTGAGATTTGTTCAAGACATTGTTGTGTAATACTTGAATTTCATAAATCTAGATTTCTATTTCATTATCTATATCAATATATAAGAACAGGTTCATGGATTGTTCATATTTCTCAAATTGTGGATTTGTTCCTTTCCTGTTGCATGTTGTTTTATATTGTTATGTTGTGATTCAAATTTCTAGTTGTGCTTTCCAGTTATTCTCCTACATAGTACATGCTTTGATAGATTATATCAAAAGTCTTACCAATACAATAACATTGATAGTTGTATGTGGACATTTTTGTTCAGGATGGTCCATTACATAATCAAGATGAGGAGCTGGATCATGGAATTGCACTTTCTCTTTCTGAAGAACTAACCAAACCAGATGGTATATGATGGCAATTTCATTTTTTTACAGTTACTTTTAGCTTAATTGTATCATTTAGCTCGATACTTTTCATATATTCAACTAAAATTTTGTTTCTTAACAAGAATTTGTCATTTCCATGTTTTAGTGAACCTGTTTATGGTTTGATACTCTCATACATCTTTTATCAAGTTACATGCACCCTCATTAGAAAAAATAAGAGAATTTTGCTTGCTATGACAATATTTCTTTGTCATTGTTGACTTAAGAAAGTCTTTTAGCTAAGAAACTAGTTTCAAGGTTATGGCATAACTTGTCATATAAATTGAACAGAAGCTATATCCAAAATGTTAACTTGTAAACTGCTTAGCTGCTTTTAGGCTTTCCATTTAAAATCTACTTCAGTTTGAAATTTGAACGATTTGCTCCATAGACTTGAATATTAAGAGATTTTGGTGTAAGGATTAAAGATTAGCCCGTAAGGCCTCTTAGTTATGAATTTATTTTATCTGAATATAACATTTACCATTAAATTAGAACCACTTGGCACAAATACGTCATAGATCAAGATCATACTTTGTAGAGTGTCGTAGAATAAAAATAGGAGCAAGGACACTAAATTCTTTCAGTTTTCCTGGTTCTTATTCCTTTGGTGTATCTTTGCACCTTTAGGGGCAATTTGTAGTTTAAAGTCTAATTCTTTAAAGGGTGTTAGCTCAATGGAAGAGCACCTGCTTTACAAGTAGGAGGTTGGTGGTTCGATTCCATCGTGCTCTGATATTCATATATAGGGAATGACGAAGATCAGTTTTTGGTGACAGATGCTCTTTTGACCATCACCAATGAGCTTATGGTGACATTTTTTGACCCTCACCAAAATATGAAATGGTGACTGTCAACGAACGCCACCATATATGTGCATCAATAGTGACGACCATTAAAGGTCTGTCACCATAAATCGTTGTTGTTGATATTAAATGGTGAGGGTCATTGTTTGTCATTATAGTCAATATTCGCGATGGACCTTGATGTCACCAATGAATTTATGGTGACGATCAATGAACGTCGCCATATATATGCACCAATAGTGACGGCCATGAAAGGTCCATCACAAAAAATCGTCGCTGTTCATATGAAATAGTGATGGTCACTATCCGTCATTATAATCAATATTCGTGACGGACCTTGAATGTCACCACAACACATACTTTCGGCGACGCCACCTTTGGTGACGTTCAGTTTTTTGGTGACAGAGGCTATTTTCCATCACCATTGCTCATATGAAATGGTGACGGTCACTATCCGTCACTATAAATCATTATTTGTGACGGACCTTGAATGTCACCACAACATTATACTTTCGGCGACGCCACCTTTGGTGACGTTCATTTTTTTGGTGACGGAGGCTATTGTCCGTCACCATTGCTCATATGAAATGGTGACGGTCACTATTCGTCACTATAAATCATTATTGGTGACGGACCTTGAATGTCACCACAACACCTATACTTTCGACGACACCACCTTTGGTGACGTTCAATTTTTGGTGACGAAGGCTCTTTTGACCCTCACCAATGAGCTTATTGTGACCATTTTCGCCCCTCACCAATGTGCTTTTTTCTTGTAGTGATTTTTCTTGGTCATAACCATTAGCTTTTTTATGGTAATTTCCTTCGAGGGGATGTTTTTGACAGCCTCCTAAATAGTTGGGGCCTGCCCCAGATTGAGAGGGATTAACCTTGTAGAGGTGATGTGTGTGACTCCCATTGTAGTAGGTGGGACTACGTACCAAACTGGGATTGAAAATGATAAGTTTGGTAGGACCACCGTGGCCATGACCTGTTGCGACACAAAACCTGCTTGGTGGAAGAAGAAAGGAGTTTGGGAGGCGGTGTAGGCTAGAGAGGCTGCCGTGGATGAGGATTCAGTGTCATTGTTGCTCGTCTCTATGTCTTGACTGGCTTCACTACTTGATGAGGACATCATGCACACCAGAGCCTATGTGATATCAGGTGATGACTCAGGTATAACAGGGGGATATCCTAGGAATGACCCTAGTATGGATGATGCTTTAAACTGGCTGGGGTGATATTCTGGGTATCGTGTAAGCGTCTTGGTAGATGTGTCTACATAGGGTAGAATGGTGTTGATATTTGTTAGGGGTCACTTTTCGCTATGTGTCAATTGGTCGACAGTAATGATGCGGTCCTCATGGGGGAACATCATAATTTGGAAGATGGAGGAGGCTATGGCTGACATGGCATACATATAACTCTAGACAAGGAGTATATTGTAATCCAATTGAGCATCCAAGACTTCAATGTCTATAAGGACCATCTTACCGGTTAAGCATACCGGGACATTTTGGTAGAGATCGATGGAGGCTGAGGGTCGTCTGTTGTATGCTCTAAGCGTGATGTCTGATGGTTTTAGTTCGGGAGACCCTAACTTCTGCCAGATGTTCTTTGACATGATGCAAGTGGAGGCATCCTCGTCAATGATACATAATTGAATGGTGATGTTTTGAATTGACACCGGTATTTGAAAGGCGACCATCAAGGGAAGCCTAAGAGTGGCTTTATCTAAATCAAAAGTCATGAGTCGTGAATCGACAGGGTTGGTGGCACCTAATAAGGAAAGTAAGGCTTTCCTTTGCTTTGGGCATGATTGTAATACCTACAAAGCTGACATAGTAGTGAGAGATTGAGCTAGATCATCCACAATGCTATAGTTATGGGCCGCTTTGGAATGGTTTCCTATCCGCCTAGTTGGTCCCTTAGCCATTTTTGGCAAAGGTTAAATAGGCATCTTTGATATGGTCAAAGGTTTTTTTGGTGCACTTGTACTAGCCTTTGATGAATTGGTGTCTGGTGGGGTATCGTAATTTCGGTTCCGTGTCTGAAAAAATAATTCTTTGCCAGACATGAAGATTTCATGGTTGTTCTTTCTGGAATCGTCGGGAGTTTTTGTAGAAATTATATAACATATGCATGTATATATCCATATTCTCTTGATCTAACAATATTTATCTTCTTTCTAAATACAGAATCCTTCCACTGCTAATCTTTTGCGGAAATTTAAACTCAATTGTAAACACATGAAGCAATAAAAACAATCGCACATAACATAGTTGTTTAACGAGAAAGCCTAAAGCTGAAAACCCCAACTATCATACATTATGTATCATGGAGATCATGTAAAAATCTCATACAAATCTTATTACATCAAGCTCTTAGTACAATCAATCGTCACACACTAATCAGAAGAAATCTGCAAATCCATGCACTAATTTCTTGCCACCTGATAGCCTGCCTCCACTGTGCAATCCCTGCTGAAGAAGACCCCTGAATGAATTTGAATTGCCGGCATTGCCTTTGTGTGTGTGATACAATCAATCCATCACTATAGTCACAATAGATAGTCCATCTCACCCTTCCACCTATCTCTTCACTCGGTCTCCACTAGAACTGTCATGCACTGTAGTTAACTGTTGTATTTGTTCAATTGATTAGTGAGTTATTATTTGTGAATTAATTAACTAATTAATTCACTCCACTTTCACTAGTGTATCATTCAATTAGACTAGATACAACTAGCTCAACTGAGTTTAACTCCATTAACCAAGTTAAATTGAATAACAACTCCATGAACGACTCTTCCAACTCTGTCATAACTTTGCTACTTGAGTTCTAACTGAGTCCTCCATACATGAACCACCAGTAAACCCTAGGAATTGCATAATTCCTTTATCCCATTGATTTTCCAAATCTGTACACTGAAATTAAGTGCTCCAAGAGAATAAGTTGATATTTAGAGTCTGATTATTATTAAGGGCTAATAATAATTGAGACATCTATTTTTAGATCGATGATCTATAAATAGACTTCGCGCAATATTCTAAAAATAGAATTTCATCTATTTTTCCAACTTGACCAACCATCCACAAATAACATCCTGCAACTTCTGAAATATGATCATCATGTCTAAAAATAGACATAGTATAAAAATAGACTTACACCTAAAAATAACCTGCGGGCCCACTTAGTGAAGGTGACTTATTTTCACTAAGCTCATAATCTTGTTGAATCTAAACACTCCCTCTCAACAAGATAGGGATTATCCTTCACCCCAATCCTACCTCTATGGTATTCGAATTTTCTCCTATTGAGTGCCTTTGTCGGAATATCTACATCTTGATCTTCCGTAGGAATGTACTGAAGCAACATGATCTTCCGTTGCACACAATATCTGATATGATGATACCGGATATCAATATGTTTAGATCTATTCACGAAACACAGGATTAATCAAGAGTTTAATGCAACTCTGATTATCACAATTTATCATTGTAGGATCTAAATGTGAACCGAACAAACCGACCAAGATCTTCCTGATCCAGATAGCCTCACATGCAGCTTGACTCGTTGCCATGTATTATGCTTCCACTGAACTGATTGCCACGGATCTTTGTTTCCTGCTGTACCAAGAAACTATAGTAGATCCAATACTAAAAACCCCTCCTGATGTGCTCTTTCTGTCTGTTGACCTGCCTGCCCAATCTGCATCCGTGAAGCCATGCAACTTCACCTCATCCATTTGTCTGTACCATAAGCGATACTCAGATGTGCCCCTGAGATACCTCAGAACATGCTTGCCTACCTTCTAAAAGAGCTTGGTAGGCTTAACCATCACTGGTGAAAGCTGGTTCACCGCATAGTATATGTCCTGTCTTGTATTAACTAAATACATGAGCGAACCCACCAATTGTCGATAAACAATGCCATCCACTACTTCTGCCGATGTAGCATTCTATTTCCTCCAATTTCCTGGAAGAGGAGTATCAATAGGCTTGCAGCCTTGCATGTGAAACTTCTCAAATATCTCCCGAGCATACTTGCCTTGAGACACAAATAGTTCACCTTCCCACTACCATATTTCCAATCTGAGGAAATAATGAAGGAGGCCCAAATACTTCATCTCAAACTCCTTTGTAAGATCTGCCTTGCATGAGTGTATCAACTGCTCATCACCTGTTAGTATTAAATCATCAACACAAAGACCAATGATTAAAAGCTTACCCTCCACCACAATTTGGTATAGGTTTGCATCTTCCTCACTCTTGGTGAAGCCAAGTCTAGCGAAATAGTTGTCGATCCCAGTGTACCAAGCACATGGTGCTTGCTTCAGCCCATAAAATTCTCTTTTGAGTCTGCACACATGCGACTCGCTGCTGAAGATATCAAATCCTTCAGGCTGCTCAATGTACACCTCTTCCTCAATGATCTCATTAAGGAACAAAATCTTCACATCCATCTGATGAATGTGCCAACTCATCTACGATGAGAGAGCAAGGATGGTCCTTATGGAAGAATACCATGCAACGGGTGCAAAGGTTTCTTCATAATAAATCCCCTTGATCTGTGAGAAGCCCCAGGCAAAAAATCTTGCCTTATACTTCTCGACACTCCCATCAGAAGCTTTCTTTACCTTGTAGATCCATCTTGATCCTACAACTGATTTACCCACTGGCCTTGGAACAATCTCCCAAGCACTGTTTCTGACAATGGAGTCATACTCCTCCACCATGGCATCTACCCATGTGGGATCCTGCATTGCTTCTTCAAAAGAAGATGGCTCTATCACGATAAACTTACTCATAAGAGCCATGTATCCAGTAAATCGTTCAAGTGACTATCTCTGTCTGCATTGTGATGTAGGGACTTCTACATTCTGTTCCACATCATGCTTCAGTCTCTCAGCTTCTGTGGTACGCTTTCCGCCTTGTATGATGTTTGGTTCTGCATGAGTGGACTCCTCCAGTCCATGAATCTCCTCCTGTGGCTGATCCACATCTAAAGGCTCATCTTTGGGAACAAGAAGTTCCTCCTCTGCATGCAAGTGTAGCTCCCTCTCAAGCGACAACTTCATGGCTTTCAACTCATTGAATTTTATATCTCGTCGCACCACATTCATTCAACTATCTGGAAAATACACATGAAAATTATGGGGTGTTTATGTGTACCCCACAAATATCCCAACTTCTGCAGTCGACTCCAGCTTCTTCCTGGCATCCTTTGTCACATGAATGTAAACAGGCGAGCCAAAAATATTCAAATGAGAAATATCAGGCTTCTTACCAGTAAAAGCTTCTTCAGGTGCACTCATGCCAAGTACTTTATGAGGACAACAATTTTGCACATAAACCGCAGTGTTGCATGCTTTCGCCCACAAGTGCATCGGTAGGCCCTGGTCATGCAACATAGCTCGAGCAGCACCCACGATGGTTCTGTTCTTCATCTCTGTGACCCCATTCTATTGTGGGTTATGAGGCACTGTGAGTTCTCTTTGAATTCATTATTTTCTACAGAATTCTTTGAATTCATTCGAGATATATTCACCACCATTATCGCTCCGTAGAGCTTTCACTTACTTCCCCGACTCCTCCACCAATGCTTTAAACTCATATAACTTTGAGAATGTTTTTCTCTTCTTCTGCATGAAGAAGATCCAACATATACGAGAATATTAATTAACAAATATAACATAATACCTATGTTTTGCTGTTGAAGCAACCGAGAAAGGTCCACACACTTCTATGTGAATTCTCTCAAGGAGCACCAAAGCACGGTTCTACTTCTCATGAAAGGTGGTCTTCACAAACTTACCCATAGTACATCCCTTGCACTGATCTCACTGCTCAAGAGTTCCCTTGGGAAGTCTAGTAGAAATCTACTGCAAAATCTTCAAAGCGCCATGGTGAAGATAGCCCAATCTCCTGTGCCATAATTCTCCCTCATCCTGACTCACCACTTCTTTTACTTTGCCCATCATTTTAGTGCAACCATCTACCTCTAGCTTGTGGATATTCTTAACTCGAATCCCTATCCTCTTGGTTTGACCCATTGTTTTATGTCGAAGGAATGCTTTTCCCTCACTGAAAACAACGTCATAACCTCTGTCTTCCAACATTGCGACCGAGACCAAGTTCTTCTTCAGACCTGGAACATGCATAACATCTTTCAACAGAAATGGATTACCTCACTCCCTCTCAAAGGCAATGATCCCAATTCTAGTCGTACTGTATCGACCATCGTTTCCCATCTCTATATGTATTTGGAGATCCTTCTCCTCCAAGTCACTAAACAACTCCTTGTCTCCTGTCATATGGAAAGACGCATCACTATCAAGATACCACACCGATCCCATTGAGCTTAAAACCAAGCATGCGATCAAAGAGAAATCAAGTTCAAATTGCGAGGCTAAGGCCTCTCCTACTGCAGCTCCAACAGCGTTCTTGTTCTTCTTCTTCTGCGGGCAATTAGTGGAGAAATGCCCATGTTCGTGACAGTGAAAACACTTCACCTTGGACAAATCCTGCTTCTTGCCTTTAGCCTCAGATTTTGAAGGGAATTTCTTCCCCTTCCCTTTCCTTGCTTTGGCATCCAAAGTGAAATTCTCTTCATCTTCATTCTTCGATGAAGAGCCATCCCTGGTACTTCGCCTTATCTCCTCCTGCACAAGATTGCGTAATTCCTTCAGCCCACTGATTTGCTAAATCTGTAAACTGAAATTAAGTGCTCCAAAAGAATAAGTTGATATTTAGAGTCTAATTATTATTAAGGGCTAATAATAATCGACACATCTATTTTTAGATCGAAAATCTATAAATAGAATTCACCCAATATTCTAAAAATAGAATTTCATCTATTTTTCCAACTTAACCAACCATCCACAAATAGCATCCTGCAACTTCTGAAATATGATCACCATGTATAAAAATATAATTACACCTAAAAATAGCCTACGGACCCACTTAGTGAAGGTGATTGATTTTCACTAAGCTCATCATCTTGTTGAATCTCAACAGTTTTTTGCTATTGCTGAGTGGTAACTATCCCTTGATGGGGGAAAGGCTCCTACATGATTGTTGTCTACCGTGAGGATCCCCCTTGACCACAGTTACCCTGTAGCTTCTTCGGCTCAGGGAGGTCAAGACGGTGGTGAGTGTAATGGCTGTACTCACCATAGATTGAACAAGAGTGGTTCCTCTGAATATTTTCCCTCTTGTTCTGCCTTTGGGGGTTTCTTGGCTCCTGGTTTCGATTTCGGTTGGAGTTGCCTCCAGCCTAAGATCGCGGAGGGCATTGTTGATTGTTGCCCCCCTGTCTAGGTTTTCCTTTAGGATTGTTTTTTCCTTTTTTCTTAACCGCGTTAGGAGGATAATTTGGATTCTCCTAATTGTATGTCTAGTGTGGTTGGATTTTGGAAGGTTTCACAAAGTTCACCTGTGCATTATTCTGCATGGGTGGGTTTTATGTTGGGGACTGTGTATATTGCGGTCCCTATGCCTTGTTTATAAATGTCTGTTGGGGGGGATCTCTTTCATCAGCATGTCTAGCTGCATACTAGGTCCCCTGAGCCAGAGGATATGGTCCTCCTTGCTGATGGTGGTATAATGACGCCCTATTGGTCAAATTTTGCAGAGGCGCAGAATGACTTTGGTATCCTGGTTGCAGTATGTTCTAGGTATAATCATATGTGTAACCGGGGTATGGAATGCTACTTATTAGGTGATTTTGGGTCAATTAACCAATCAAACCGTCCGCTGAGTTTGACACGCCTGGAAATTATTTGTAAGTTTGCAGGTGCGGGGCGTTAGGCAGGATATTGTAAATATATTCTGACTGCATATAGATCAATCCGAGTTATTGGGCCTTACTGATGGCGTCCTCTTAAGATATGAGATTTTGTTGCGCCACATCCTTTGAAGTCTCTGTGGTGAGATTTTTCAGGATTAGGTCTAACAAAAATCAATCGTCGAGTTTGGCTTTGCACAAACTACGATGTCACCGCCATTCGTGGAGATGGTTCGAGATATGGATGGAGGGTGTTTGCCTAAAGTGGGTCAGTAATTCCATTCCAGAATCGTAGTGGATGGGTAACTGAAAATAGGTCAGGAACGCAGTAGCGAGGGCACTAAATTTTCCATGTGCAGCAGAGGGTTGCTCCACATACCATTTCACGGCTATTCCTGTTAGGGTGCATTGAAATAGTCTTAATCAAATAGTATCGTCAACGATGCTATTCGACGAACACCACAGGTGGATAGTCATAACATGATTTCTGGGGTCTTTCACTTGCTTCCCTTTGAAATTTGGAATGTTTGAAGGGAGATTCGTGGGCATGGGAGGCCATGTAGGGTTGTGTGCAATGGGGTTATTTGTCAACTTGGTTAAATCTGGTAAATTTAACGAAGATAAGAAAGAGACTGCAAGTTTGTAGCCATTAAAACTTGTGAAAAAAAAACATTCTAGTTAGGTATAGGGTTTGGCTGCACCGTACCCTGCTATGAGTTCACCTGGCTTCTCGAATGGGTAGCACTCCTATGTAGCCTAGGGGTTGTGGGAGGAGTGGTATGCGGTGACCCTGTGGGGGTGTTCACTGGTGTGGCATTGGGTGGCTGACGAGGGTTCCCAACTAATAATGCCCCAATAAAGGATGAACCAATAAGGGTGGGAGTGCTATGTCTTTGATGCCTAAATGGCGAAAGACCTCGAACCCCTCCCGGTAATGGGTGGAGGTCCAAAAGACGTCTAGATTGACAAGGTCCCATTGGGTCCATTCTAGCGTTGACTAGGTGTGGTTTTGGAAATATTTGTGAGGATAGAGATTACAATCAAAGAAAAAATCCGATCACATACATAAAACAAAGCGAAAATAAAATATAATTTTTCCCTTTAGATTAATCCTATGTGACCAATCAATAAAAAAAATGGTTTTTTGTTGTTTTTGCGTACGATACTCAAATCCTAGAAGACCTAATCGTCCTCACATGCTCAAATGTAACTGGGCCTTGAGAATATATCTTGCGAATGCTGGCACAACGTCCCAAAAAAACTAGTGGCACCCCCAGTCAACCGAAGAAAATCGACTAAGGTAAGGGTAGAGGGTCTAGTGTTTCCTGCACCGTCACCTATAGGGAAGGATGCCTTAGTTTTTGCCACTAAGTACCGTCGTCCCAAATGAGCGTTATAGTCTTGAGCTTCTTGGTAATTCAGATACCAGTATCGAGTATTAGACGGTTCAGGTAGCCCCTAATAATACCGCACAAATCGGGCCTATGCTTAACCCCCTCTGAATCAGGTCTCTATTGTGCTTGATTTTTATTTTTCGTGGGTGGATAAACGGATTTAAATGTTTTTTAAACAGTCAAATTCTATGTTTCAAGATGTGAGCTGACCAAGGTGGCTTATTGGATGCCTACCCCCTTGGTCCTAACATAGACTATAACTTCTCTTGTGGCCCCTGTGGGGAGAGTTAGTGGGTTTAGTTAAGTTAGTTTTAGGTGGCTTTGATTTACATAGGGTGTGAATGTGTGTGAGCAAGAAGTGAACAAGTGCATAGTTTGAACATGCGGATATGTGGTGATCCTTTTCAAAATCCCCTATTTAAACTAGGTTTGGTTGTTCCTTTCTTAGAAGTAAAACATGTGCGGATGTGGGCCGCTTACAATGTTTCCTAGTTAATATAAATGATCAACTAAAGGGAGATGGTGAATTATCAGCAGAGAGTGTTCATATGCTTGCCTAGGATCACCCAAGGGTGCAAAGAAAACAAATATTACTTTCTCTCTAAGGATAATTTGATCCTAGTCCTGAATCCTAGTACCAAAATTTGAACTAAGCTTAATGACTTTTAAACTAGGAAAATGAAAGAAATTTTTTAGCTAAGCATGCATTGACTAGGGCCACTTAATTTGGCTAATTACCTAAGTGTTTTTTGGTGCCTAAATTCACAAAACATAAATTATTTCAGAATGAAAAATAATTACCCCCTACTTCAACTATGTGTTCACTTTGTGAAAATAAACTTGAAATTTAAAACTAACGTCTAAACTACTAAAACACAGCCAAGAGAGAGCTTTAAAAAGTAACGGGACACCTAAACCAGTGTTGACATATTTGTTATGGGCTTCTAGTCACTTTACAAGAAGAAAATGAAAGGAAATAGCACCAAATTTGTGCTTCTGGTTTCCATTTGCAAAAGGCTCAGACAGGCGCGAAGTCTGCGCGTAGGTCATTGCTGCACGCACGCACTGGGGCACGTCTGTCTGTGAAACAGTCGTGCAATTTTCTGACAAAAGAAATTGTTGAAGCTTCTGAGCTTCAACCTCTCACTAGGGTTGAGAAGGTAGTGAAGGAGAGAAAAAGGGGCAGTTCCAGCCAACTCCAAAGCAAAGAAAGAGGTCTCTGCAAAAAGGCACAACCACATAAACTTGGAAATAAAATTAGTGGAGTCGCCAATCTTGTGTAGGTGTGTTTGGCGCACGAGTGTACCAAATCGCACTTGCTTAAGAGGAGTGTTTTTTTCCTCTTAAGTTAGTGGTCATCGGCCGAAAATCAAGGCTTTCACGCAAGTTAGTGAACAAGCCAAGAACTTAAAACATAGTAAATAGTGAAATATCATGCATATTTGAAAACAAAACAAAATTAAATTAAGCACATAATATAAAAGCTCTAAATAGAGTCAAACAACTTCAATAATCTAAACAGTGGCGCTTATGTCCCCTCTTATTAAGTGCTGGTAGGAATAAAGGATGAAACGTTTACCCACTTTCCAAGGTGCCCTTAGAACTAGGGAGTTCTAAGACCCAATGTAAGGATGTATTTACTTCTGAGCTACCTTAGCGCAAAGTCTCCCTTTCTAATCCAAAGGACTGGAGCTGTTGGATGGCCAATAATTGAGTCCCCTCTATCTCTACTTCAGATCACACACTGCTAGATTGCTTGGGGCAATTCTAGCTATCATAACAATGTGTTCTCCCATTTTTCATCTATTGGTGGCCTTTTATAGGAGAATTCAAAATCTCCTTCCCTCTCTTGGTACATTGATCGATAGTGACCCAAGAGAGGAGGGTGATTCCATTGTGTGCCACATTATTCGATTGTGTGCTCCCTTGAGGTCCTAATGAGGCTTGGGAGGCTATCCTTAGCTAGCCTCAAGTGTGGGATCAAATTCCTGGAGTGTGCCTTGTGGTCCCGAAAAATGACTTCCACCACTCTTAGGTCCATGCGGCTTTTTTAGGAAAGGTCACACAAAGGCGCGCTTATCGAAGAAAAGTGCGCGCAAAGGTGCATTTTGCTGGTTTCTTCAGTGCGCAATTTGATTTTCCTTTTGGACCTTAGAGATTTTTAAATTATTTAGATTCTCTAATGTGTCTCAGACATGTAAATCCTTCTGTCTAACATTTAATAATTTCGTATTTGCTTGTCCGATTTTCCAGTGATAACAACCGGGAAGGAACCCAAAATCAGCCTTGAAGATGGAGGGCGCAAATGACACAGCGAGGGCACAAATGACACAGTGAGGGCGCAAATGACCATTTGCTGATATTTTTGAAATTTCTCTGTAATTTTGACTCTACTTCAGAAAATCATGTTTCTACCTATGTAATTAATGATGGTAAATGTAATTATGCCATGGATAAGTAACCTAGGGGTAGATTCATTGGGTAAAAGTTATCATTGAATCAAATGAATCAGTTTGAATGTAATTAGGAATGAGTCACTTGGACCATCCTACACTTCAGATTTCAGTTCAGTGTTTTGTGGATCTCTTCCTCACCTCATGGATTAGACCCCTGAAGATGAGCGAATGCTATTTTGATTTCTATTTAGACCATTTCTTCACTCTTAGCAAGGGTTGGAATCAGTTTGGATGTTAGCTTATTGATCAAGGAACTATTGTACTTAGTTTTGGCCAGTTAATAAAGAAGAGTTGCAACTATTTTTTGGGATACATGTGGTATGATGTTTATCATTGTTTTTTCTCCAATTTCATATGTTATAATGTGTTTTTTTCATGTTCATTACATCTCTATTGTATGATCTCTTTCAAGTTGATAGGAAGAATACATGCTTGCTCATGCTCTGTTTAGAGAAAGTTATCATAATTTGTCCATTTTACTCTGTTTAGGAAGAATACATCTCCCATGCTCTTCCTAGTTTCTCATCAGTCTTAAACCATCTCATCACAATCATATTTAGAGTGGTAAGCCTTATGCCTACCTTTCCCCATTGAATCCCTGCAATCCTATCTCATTTTCCATGACCTAGCTCCCTTGACCTAATATCTTCACTCAGTGAAACCCAACCCAATCAAGTAACAAACAACCCCTGCACTCATATCTAGCCTAAAAGACCTAATACCTCCAGCCCTCTTAGCTGTGGCCTTATGGAGAGAGCCCTCTCCGACTTGGTAGGGCTAGCTACCAAGAAAAAAGTTTGGTCTGTGGTTACCTTTGTTAGGATTCCTTCTTCAACCTTGGGAATCTAGCAAAGTGATAACAGGTTACACTAACAGTGACGGGGTTGGAAGTGTTGATGATAGAAAGAGAAATTTAGGATATTATTTTCATTTGGGTTAGAGAGACATCTCACGGGCTTGCAAGAAGCAGCCAATAGTGACACTGTCAACAACAGAGATTGAATGTGTCGCCGCAACAACAACATTGTGTCAAGCAGTTTGGATGAGAAGGATGTTGAGGGAGTTATGCCATGAACTAGATGGAACGACAACTATTTTTTGTGACACAAATTCCCCCATTGCACTATCAAAGAATTATGTTTTTCACAAGAGGACAAAGAATATTGATGCTAAATATCATTTCATAAGAGAATTAGTTAACAATGGTGAGATTATGTTGCAACAATGCAGGTCAGAAGAACAATTTACAAACATCTTCACAAAGCCATTGGCACGTGGAATTTTGTTTATATTAGAGATTGTTTGGGAATGGTCAATGGCGACACTTGCGATTAAGGGGGAGTGTTTGAAATTAATCTCAATCATTGAGGTAAATGAATTGGCAGCAACCATACCTCAAGTAAATGTTTCACAAGTTGCGGATTGAGTTTGCAAGAAAGGACATGGGTTAAAATAATTTCTGAATAGGAGGACAATTACCCATTCCACTACAGATTAAATAATCAAAGTCAAATGGAAATTTAATTCATGGTTTGGTAAAAGCGTATGGGAAAACATTAACTCTGCAACACAAAAAATCATTTTTTGTATAATCTCCCATGATGTGTATTAATTCACCCATGCGTTGTATTAATTTAGTCTTGTCATGTATTAATGTCTTAGATATATATGTTTTGAATTAACAAGCATGTAGAGGCTGAATGAGCGGAAGTCAATATCGAAAGACAAAGGGAGAAAATCATGAAGCAAATTTTGGTGGATGCGTGAAAACAACATTTACAGGTTTTACTATGTGTTACTCTACAACCCCTATGTAGGAATTTACAGGGTAAGTTCCTTAGATCAAACACCAAAGGTCACCTCTCACAAACAGATCGCATATCAGTACACTAGTATTTGACATGGTTAAAACCCTCAAAGAGGGAAACATTCCACGGCCTGAGCCAACGTGACCACTTCAGGCAATTTATTAATATAAAGAAATAAATTTACATAAGCTTCTCTCAGAAAAGGTCACCGGGCAAATGACCTTCCATGCTCTTTAAATAGAGATCATGGACCAATCAAGTGTTAATCCACAGATCAAGTGTCAATAATATTAAGGAGAGAATGAACTATCAGGTCACTACATATCGTGACCATTGGATTATAAGTTACAAAAGTACATAGTAAAGAAACACACTTTACCTAACTCTACGCTAGACCAAGTTATACTTAACTATTTCCTATGTGTCGGAATATCGTAACATCCCCCCTTAATAAAAAATTGGGATAGGATTGAAGGATTTACAAAGGTGACACAATAGGAGAAGGAAGGAGGCATTAGAGCCTATCCCCACTTAATGATAACTTTCTTGAACTCCAAGCATAGATCAAAGTCCGGTAAACTTCACTTCTGTGAGAGCCTTTGTAAAGATATCAGCAACTTGATCATTGGTTGAACAATAGTTCACTTCAAGGACACTATCATGAATGAGCTTTCTGGTGAAGTGTATGTGTAGCTCAATGTGTTTCATGCGTTGTTACTGAACTGGATCTTTGCATAGATGAATGGCACTCTGATTATCACACCAAAGTGTAGTTGGATTATGTTGATGAAGACCAAATTCAGATAGGATTTGATGAAGCCATAAGGCTTCCTTACTGTCTTCAACAACCCCATTATACTCTGCTTATACTGAAGAAAGAGAGATGGCACTTTGTTCCTTACAATACCATGTAATAGGTCCTGAACCAAGAGTGAATACATAACCTGCAATAGACTTTCGATCATCAGGGCCACCAGCTCAATCATAATCAATGAAACCAATCAACAATGGAGATGCACCTACACTGTAATGAATCCCGAAATTAATTGTACCTCGAATATATCGAAGTATTATTTTAGCTTCTTTCCAGTGACTTTCATGAGGTTTGCGCATAAACCGAGCAACAAGACCAATGGCAAAGGAAAGGTCAGGAAAGGTATGGTTTAGATACATAAGTTTGCCAACGAGTTGACAGTATAAGGAAGCATCAACTGTAGGGGAAATAAAAGTGACTAAAAGCTTGGCTCCAGATTTAAAGGGTGAAGGGGATGGCTTACATTCTTCCATGTCAAAGTGGCGTATAAGTTCACAGGCATACTTGGACTGAGAAAGGGTAATAACTTCCTTGGATTGCAAGACTTGAAGACCAAGGAAATAATGCAAGTGTCCTATGCTTGTCATTTAAAAAATATTTTTGAGGCTATAATTCACATGGTTTATATGGTTGGGATCACTACCAGTAAGGATAAGATCATCAACATAAATAACAAGGATTATTAACAACTTACCCACTTTCTTCTTATAGACAGTGTTGTCGGAATGACAATTAGAAAGGCCATTATCTAAGAGAAAGATATTCATGTTGGCATACCAAGCCTGAGGGGCTTGTTTGAGACCATAGATATACTTCTTAAGGTGACAAACAAGTCTAGAGTTTTTTTCGATAAATCCAAGGGGTTGTTCCATGTAGATTTTTTCATGCAAGTCCACATGTAAGAAGGAAGATTTAACATCCATCTGATGGACTTCCCATTCAAAGGAGACATCAAGGGAAAGAACAAGACAGATAGAATTCATTTTGGAAACAACAGAGAAGGTTTCATTATAGTCAATGCCTTCAACTTGTGAAATTCATTTAGCAACAAGACGAGCTTTATTTTTATCCACTTTTCCATTTGGTCGAAAATTTGTTTTGTAAACCCATTTGCATATGAAATGTTTTCTTCCCTTTGGAAGAGGAACAAGATCCCAAGTATCTTTTGCCAATAAGGAACGATATTCTTCATTCATAGTTGCATCCCAATCTGGATGACATGAAGCTTCTTCAAAGGTATCTGGATCAAGATTTTCTAGAACTTGAGCCAATAAGGAAGAGGCTCTGTCGAACTGGGAATGTATACGACGTTGCGGGGTCACCTACAAGAGAACCTACTGCATCTCGAGTAGAGAGAACCCATTTTGGAAGTTTTGGAGTTGAAGGAACATCCTGAGGAGGTGGAGGAGGATTTTCATCCTCGTTGTCATCATCTGAAGTAGAATAAATGTTGTCAAAAGTAGAAGAGATAGAGAGAGGTGGCACATATGCCAAATCAGGCTCGTAGGCCAAAGGTGGCACACCAGATGAACTAGGCTTGCAGGCTGATATATTTTCATGAAATTTTACATCTCTTCTAATGATTAAATTTTGGATTTGGGTTGAATAAGTCTATATCCTTGGACATCTTCAAAAGATCCAAAAAAAATGCATTTTTCACTCTTAGGTTCTAAAGCTTTATGTTTCTCATATGGAATATGGGCCCAATATTCACTTCCAAAAACATGAAAGTGACTTACATCTGGTTTGATTGAGCTCCAGGCTTCTTCTGGAGTGATATTCCTTAAAACCTTAGTAGGAGTGCGATTTAAAACGTAATTTTCATGGTTAATTGCTTCTTCCCAAAAATTAAGACTAAGTCCTTTAAATAGAAGCATACAATTAGCCATTTCTTTTAGAGTGTGATTATTCCTTTCAACTACATCATTTTTTTGTGGAGTATACAAAAAAATATGTTGCAATTGAATGGCATGCTCAGTGAAAAAGCTAATAAATTTGTTGTTAACATATTCTCCTCCATATTCAGATCTTAACTTAAAAATTTGATGTCTATATTGTTTCTCAACAAAGGCCTTAAAGGCCAAGAACATGTTAAAAACTTCACTCTTGAGTTTTAAGAAGTATACCCAAGTGCTTCTGGAAAAATCATCAATGAAAGTTAAGAAGTACTTGTAGCCATAGAAAGAAGCAACAGGAAGTGGACCACATAATTCATTGTTCACATGCTGCAAAGGGGCTGAAGCATGCTAAGAGGCACGTTTGTCAAAAATACCCCGATGATGTTTTCCGAGTATACAACAAGAACAAACACCATCTCGGAAAGATACCATAGGAAAATGTCACCATATTTTCTTTACATGGAGTTTGAAGAGAGAGATAGTTTAAGTGACCAAATCACTCATGATAAATTTTTCTCACTTCATCAATATGAGTAACAAAAATGGAGGGAAGAGATGATGACCCAAATTTGTCAAACTTATACAACCTTTTGGAATCATCAGTAATGCCAGTAGCTAAGATATTTCTAGGATCTCTTAGGTCCTTAGTTACAACACCATGAGGTGAGAATTCTACGTTTTTCCATTCACCTGAATGATTTATCTGATAAATGGATAGAAGGTTGCAGGACAAGGTAGGAACACATAATACATCATTAAACTAGCCATTATCTTGATGAATGGTTCAAGACCCTACAACACTAATAGATCTATCATAAACAGCATAAATATTTTTGGTGTTACAATCATTTAAATAAGAAAACATGGCTTTATTTTTTGCCATGTGGTAAGAGGCTCCAGAATAAATGAGCCACTCATGATAATGAGAAGAAGAAGACACATTCAATGCATAACAAGATCTTGATGCTTGACAACCACATGGTGAAAGAGCCATTCCCGAAGATGAAGTTCAAGAGTTCTCCAAATGGATGATGTGCTTATTCATTGTTGCTTCCAAGGCTTCCATCTTCTAAAAATTTTTTGACTCTACGTGGCCATCATGATTACAAAAGTTGCAATGTATATCTATCTTCTTCCCTTTGTCTTTATTTTCCTTATCAGTTTGTTGAGTTTCTTTTTTAGTTTGGGGCTGAGATTTCTTAAGACCCTTGTTTGGTTTAGGACCATTATTTTTAGGATGCTGCTTCTTAGGATTCTTTGGATATGGTTGTTTTTGGGCTGCTAAGGCTTTTTTAGAAGAATTTCCAGTATTAATAAGACCAAGGTGTAAGATTTTTTCTTGTTCTCTTATCAAAGAATCGCAAAAGGCATCAAAAGAGGGGGATTTGTAGGATGTTCCTTGAGAAATGAGGGCTTATCTAGTGGAATGGAAGGTGGAAACATATACAAAGTATGTAGGGCCTAGCTTAGCAAGAATGGAATAGATAAGACTACTATCTTCATTTTTTACCTTACAACCTTCTAAAAGAAGTCCAAGGGTCTTGAATTTGGACAAAAAATCTTCAATAGAGGAGAAATTATTGGGGTCCAAAGTAAGCAACTCATTTTCAAGCTATTGGGCTCTGATTTCATTTTGAATGCAAAAAACAGTATTTAACTTTTTCATAACTTCATAAGGGGAGTCAACTTCTTGGATATGAAATCTAAGATCTTGAGAAATGGACATTCCTTTCAACCCTCGTGCTTGATCTTGTTTATTCTCCCATTTAGCCTGTTTATCTTCATCGATAGGTTTAGATTCTATTCCTCAAGCTATTCTATAAATCCCTTTATTTCTAAGTAAGTCTATAATGTAGGATAACCATTGGAAATAATTGGTGATGTTAAAAATAACCAGGCATGAACTTTCCATTTTTAAAAATTGAAGCTGTAAAGGTTGAAACTAACTTCTCCAATGGAAAGATATTGAAAAATTAGGCCAGTTAAAAAAAAAAAGCTTTGAAAACGGCTTCCGGATGAAGAAGTTATGCTTTTTCGAAGAAATGTTGAAGTAGATGCCAAGTAGTCATGTGATAAGTTGAAAGTTGATAATAAAGTTGTACTTAAAAAAAAAATCCCTCCACCCCCCCTTCCAAACTTAATATAAAAAGCTCTCTCTCTTATTTTTTTTAAAACTACTTTATGTGACCACTTTTATAAATAAGTGAGAGTCACTTTTACAATGCTACTTTATAAGCTAATGACCAGGTAGACTGTAACTTAAATAAAATAAAAAGTGACTTTAGAATGTAAGTGACTCACTTTTTATAATGGGTGAGAAACACTATTACATAAAGTAACTTTAAAACATAAATTACATGTGTTTTTTAAAAAAACTTGACATTTTTTTTTAGAAAATGTAACTTGACAAATTTTTTTTTAGAAAAAGTAACTTGACAAAGAGACTTGAACCCAAAGACCTCTATTCTCATAAAGTAACTTTACACCAAGTGAGCTAGTAAAAATATTTTGTAATTGTTGGAAAGGAGGAAGGGTTTTTTTTTTCTTTCTCTTTAGGGTGTATGCTTTTTCCCTGCAAAAAATAACCACGCACACAACAAAAAAACAAAAAAATACAACCATTCCAGCTTGTTGTTAGATTTCCGGTTAGTCCGTCTGGCAACTATATATTTTTCTCGCTATTTCTGATTTCCCAAGATCGCACAAAGTCACAGGGAAACATCATACGTAGGAGAAAAATCTCATCTTTATGTTTCTAGTTTTCTAGATCGCACACAGAGAAGAGCAAAGAGCATACGCAGAGAAAAGGGTACAGATTCGGTAATAAAAAAAATGACTATAAACTGAAATAAAAAGAGGGATAATTAAATATAATTCCAATGTTGATTTTTTATACCTCTAGATCTAAAATGACATGGCTTGGGCAACCAGAAAACTTTTTTCATGAAACAAAAGGGGTTCCTCACTGTAACAGAGGCTCTAGACACAAAAAATTAGTTCTCCTGGCCCGAAAGTGGTCAGAAATGGTAGATCTAGAAAACAAAAGTCACATGCAGTCAAACCGACTTCAAATTTGGATCAATAATGGATGCGGCCCTCAAAAAAGCTCTGATACCATGTAGGAATTTACAGGGTAAGTTCCTTAGATCAAACACCAAAGGTCACTGCTCACAAATAGATCACAGATCAATACACCAGTATTTGACGTGGTTAAAACCCTCAAAGAGGGAAATAATCCACAGCCTGAGCCAACATAACCACTTCAGGAAATTTATTAATATAAATAAATAAAATTTACATAAGCTTCTCTTGTAAACGATCACTGGAAAAATGACCCTCCATACTCTTTAAATAGAGATCATGGACCAATCGGGTGTTAAGTCATGGATCAAGTGTCGGTAATACCGATGAGAGAATGAATCGTCGGATCACTACATATCGTGACCTTCAGATTATAAGTTACAAAAGTACATAGGAAAGAAACGTAATTTACCTAACTCTACACTAGACCAAGTTATACTTAACTATTTCCTATGTGTCGAAATATCCTAACACCTTGGTGAATGTAAATCTCAGTAAAAGGTAGTGTTTTACCAGTGAAGGAGCCGCAACCTCCATATATGAATGTATTTCTTGTTTTGAAGTTATTTTATAAAGTTTGGTTTGTCACGATATTCTTCTGGAGTTTTCACGTGTGAATTTTACTGCCACAACTCAGTTTTACTTAGTTTAAATGTGAGTAAATTTGTTTGATTTTCTTTTCTCCATTATAGTTGCAATTTTGATCTCTTCCACTTTGTATTAAAAGAAATACTCTTATGATTTGATTTCCACAACTGTGTTGTCTGGATTACCATCTTTCCAAAACTCCGTGTGTTGAGGAAACATCCTCTGTTTTCAATATTTTAACAAACCCTGCATATGTGATGATGATAAGAGTGTAAAAGAAAGGACTTTTCCTTTCATGTTTTCTTTTTGTAGAGGGTCACTGCAACTCATGAACTTTATCACAACTTCAAATGTAGGGATTTTTTATAATGGTAGCCGAGATGCACACTTTATTACAACTTCTAATGTAGGGATTTTTTATAATGGCAGTCAAGATCATGTGCATCTTAGTGGTGTAGTATTTAAATTACTAATATTATAATTTTCTTGGAAAATCAATGATGAATCAGAAAAGGAGGTAAGTTGGTAAAATCGATTCTAGATACATTCTATATGTAAAGGAATATTGTGTCTGAAGTAACTATTTTAATAAATCAAGTGGAAGTAAAATTCAATATGGATGTTTCGAAGTAAAACTAAATATCCATGGTTGTCTAGATAGTTGGGTAGTTGTGGATCTAGGGAAGGATCCCTCATTTGTTGAATACGTGGGGGTGATCTTCTCATGAGGTTATGGGACAATTTGGGATGTTGTTCAATAATTTACTTTGGGAGATTCACAATTTAGTAATTTACTTTGGGAGATCAGTGATTCGGAAGTTCGAGAGTGGAAATTGGGAACCCAACTTGTCAACTACACCTTTACGAGGGTTATGAGAAAAAATTATGGATTTCTCTCTATGTGATTTGAAATATGTTTAAAGAAGCTAATGAAGAATTTTCACATAAGAATATCAAAGACAATTACTTGTTAAGGAGGTACTTGGATATTTAACTCCTACTTCTCTTGTGCAAATTGAATGAGATTCCTCATCATAAATGTCATTTTTGTGTGAGTTAGTTAATTGTTAATTAGTTGGATGAGATATTTAGTCCAATCGAGATATTTTCTCAACTAACTGATTACATGGTTACAATAAAAAAATTATCTTCAACTAATGATTGATGTATTTATATGTGAAATTACTATAATGTAAAGTGTGGTTTTAGTGTACAATTAATTTCTCAAATAATTGAGTTAAAATTTTTGAAGTCCCATTCCAAAATAAACATACTCACATAATAATTAAAATATATTATAAATGATTTTAATTTATAATGTTTAGTTCATGTGAAATTTATTTTTTGTTAAATGCATCTTCTAATTTTATATCAAGGATGGAGGGTGATGTCATTATCTTTATTCTATGTCCTATCTGAATTGGATAAAAAATTACATTAAATAAAACCTCACACAATCCTAATCCTAATAGGTGACCACAACCCCATCCTATTATATCATTTTTTCATATAACATATAAATTAACCACAACCTAAACCCATCTTAAAAGAAAAACTCATAATAACTCCACTTATATTTCATTAGACCATCTTAACAGTATCTTAAAAGAACTCTGCCTCAAATCCACATTGGACATTTTTGAAGCTTTAAAATAGTACAAGCATTACAAGGAAAAGACCATCTAGCGAAGGTTATAAAGGAGGTTTTTAGTGTTATAAAATTGGCCAAAATTGTCAAAAAAACATTTTCTACAACATTCGTTTTCAATAACGAATGTTTTGACGGAGCTTCTAACGAAATTTCAACACAACTAAAATAACTGGGCGGCCAAAGGTTATTACGGATTTTTTTTTCATCGGTGCACTATTCAGCTGCCAATGCATCGATTTGTGTAATCCAGATGGTCGACCCGGGGTGGTCGAAGATGCATGCACCAGGCCGTAAAGGTCTAAAACTGCACTGGGCGCACTGTAGGTGATACAACGTACTAGGTTGTTCTAATTGGTATTGTGATTTATGCGGTGCCCATAGGTCGTATCAACACACTAGTTTGTAGTATTATAGAAATGCACCAGTGCATAGTATCACACAAACACACTAATTTTTTTAATTTGTATTGGTATTTGTGCGGTGCCCATAGGTCATACAAACACATCGATGAGTAGTCTCACATAAACGCACCAGTGTGCAGTTTCACACAAACGCACCGAAAGTTATAATTGGTATTGGTATTTGTGCAGTGCCCATAGGTCGTAGAAACACACCGGTGCATTTTATCATATAAACGCACCAATGTACAATAACTGACATGCACCGGTGTTCATTTTGTATTTTTTAGAAACATCGATCTGTGACGGTGCACTTGTTGTGATTTTTTAAAATTCATTATTCATCAAAAGTAGACACATATATTATAACAGTATTCATATAAATTAAATTTTTATTACTGCATTTGAATGTGATGTTTGGATTAATTTGTTATATCATATCATAATTATTGTGATTTTTTAAAATTTATTATTCATCAAAAGATGACACATATCTTATAACAGTATTCATATCAATTAAATTTTTATTAGTGCATTTGAATGTGATGTTTGGATTAATTTGTTATATCATATCATTAGATTTCACATCTCTTCATTATAATATTTAATCATCCATAAATTTAATCAGTGGTGTTACATTTCATAGTGACAATGGAGAACGCAATATAATAAATTAAAACATATTTTATTATATATATATGAATAAGAAATTATTTATCATACAAAATGGGACAGTTATTGGTATCCCTTTGTCTTTTAATTGGGACACTATGTCCATTACATTAAACAAAGTGTCTGATTTCACAGACAAATATTTCAAAAAATACAATGCCTTGCTTTGATATCCAAACAAAATGATCATCATTATTCGCTTGAACTGTTGTCACTGCTCGAGCTATTTCCATGACTTGGGTTATTTTGAGGAATGTTTTGTTCACAGTGTTGATTGTTTTCTTCTTCTTCACCTTCCATCTACAAACATAAAAATAAATTGTAATGAGTATATATACATTGGTGCGAATAATGAAAATTACAATATTAAATAATATCATCAATGTAAATCGAAAAGAAATGACATACCATAGCAACAATTGACTCATGAACTATACACATTCTTTCAAAACCAAATTTCATACCATCTTTCAAGATTTCATCTGTTGGCGCAGTTCCATACTTTGTTTCTTGTAAGTTTTATACCCCATAACGAATCATATATTTAATATAAAAGATTTTTTTGTTCTATTAATTATTGACGGAGCTAAGTAAAACAAGATCAATATATGCTTACAAATTCCACAATTAATTTATGATATGTCAACATATACTCACAACCCATATTTAACCCAATGTTAATCAATTTGTCTGATGGTTCTTCTTTGTATGTTAGCACCTGTTTGAAGACATTCAATGATGAGTGTTGTAAAACAACTTAAAATATACAAAAATGAAATCTAGTTAAGTTGTTATAAGGAATTAACAATTACTCACAAACTTAGATATCAACCCTATGTGCTGAATGGGTTCCATTTTCTTTTCTTTTCTGCAAGAAAATACTTGAAAATTAATATTTAATGCTAAATTGTTTATTTATTATACCTAATGATCGAAAAATTCAATGATTACATATTACATTTGAAGCTCGTAGTTGTTGAGATGGCTCCTCCCATGATGCAATTTTGTCCATTTCTTTGGCCATCTCCTTGTACACCTTTTTGGACATTCCTACTGGCATATTTCTAATATCAGCTCGTTCATCTTTTGAGATTTTCATAATTTTCCTGAAAATGTAACATGACAATAAACTATTTAATTTTTATATTGATATATGAAAAGTAAATATAAAAAAAAATGGTATTTATAAATGATATTTATAAATAATTCTAGAAAAACACTTAAAGGAATATTACTTTTTCATTCCTTCTTTTTTGTTGTTGTACGTTTTTGCTATTAAAAGTATGACATGTCTCATTGACCAATTCTCTGGAAACTCTTGCTATAGTTTAGATAAAATTTGGTTCTTGGAATCATTGGATTGATTTTTGTATTGTAAGCTAAAAGAATGTCTAAACATCTGTTCCACTAGATCTCTCAAAATTTTGTAAAAGTTTTCCCCCCTTTCGTTAACCTCCAGCACCACTCCAGATGAGCTAAGGAGTAATTCATTTTCATTTGCATGTTCTGTTTTTTTTCTTTTCTTAGAACAACATTCCTTTTCTGAGTTGTTGGTCCTTGTATAACGTTAAACATATGTGAATTAATAGATTATTTGAAACATATTATCTAATAATTTTAAGTATATTATTAATGAAAATTAAAAAAAAACTCATATCTAATCGATAGTAGTTTTTCATTCACCTGATTCATCCTTTTGCAATTTTTCTATCAAGATTTTACGCTCTTCTGGTCCTAGATCAGAAATAATCTTATCAAGCTTCATCATTTTGTGGCTCTCCATGATACATAGTAAACAATACATATTAGTTAAACTTACATATAGTTCAAAAATTATATTTTTTGTAAAGAATTTACAAAGAACTTTCCTTTTTCGTTTTTCTTAATGTGCTATCAGTATTTTTGTTACTTGATCTCTTGTCAGCCATTTCTTTATCAATATGAAACCTATATCATATTATTCATTAATATATTTTATAAATAAATCATCAAATTTTTAGGCAAAAAAAAATATCAACAAACCAGTGTGCTTTTAAATGATGTACACATCGACATCGGTGCGCCATGTTCTTATAAACACACCACAAAAATAGTATAAAACACCGTATGGTGCTCTATGTCAACAAGGAGCACCAGTGCGTTATATGTTACCCACCGCATCGATTAACATAGACAAAATAATAAAAATATTCTAGTCTTAGTTTTTGTAGCATATGGTGTCCTGGAGGGGGCGGTGTGATCTATTCTTCTAAACACCCCGCACAAATAGGGGAACACCGTATGGTGCTCTCTGTCAACAAGTAGATTCAATGCGTTATAGATTACATGGTGCACCGATTAACACAAAATAAAAAATTATTTTTGCTAAACAGTACATTTGTGGTGTGTTATAATGAAATAGTGCACTCGTGCCCTATTTTACATATGGTGCACAGATTAAAAAAATATATGTTTTTAATTTTTTTTATCAAATAGTATGTGCGTGGTGTGTTGTGATAAGACATTGCACCAGTGTGTTATCTTACGCAGGGCACACCAATTAAAAAAAATAAGCTTTTTAAAAATTCACGCAAGGGCCGACATGGATTGGGATCCGACTATGCAAGTCATCCTGTGGGTTAGATGTCATAGGCCTATATATATAAAAATAAAAACCCTATAAATATAAAATGAAAAGCCCTAATTCTAAAATCACAGAAATAGGAAGAAGCAAGGGAAGAAACAAAAAGAATGAAGGGTTTAGGGTAAAATGGATTTTTTTTGTTTTTTTTGTATTTTTGTTTTGTTTTGTTCTTTTTTTTTTAATGAACAGTAAATTTAAATTTTTTACTTACTGCGTAAGAAATACTACAGAAAATGTAAAAAATATAATAAAATTTAATCATGAGATCATTTGAAATTCTATGCTATAGGGTTTGAATGACCAGAGATTTGAAATTTTGATTGTCTGAATAATTCTGATTGAAAGTATTTCGCTGCTCCATAGTGCTCTCATGCTCTCTTGCTCCAGGTATGTCTCGTGAAAATCTCTGGATTAATTTTTTTGCAAAAATAGTGAAATAATGAAAAGGGTTTAGTATTTAAAGGATTGTTTTATGAAATTAGATTTTCGAAAATATTTTTCCACCCATTTTTCAATTTACCACTTTTTTTTTTCACTTTAAAACAATAAAGTTGCTCTTTTTGTATTTGCGACTTTTCATCACCTGTGCGTCAATTAATAACACTGCACCGGTGCATCAGTTAATAACATCGCATCGGTGTGCAGTAACTAAAACGCACCGGTGCGGTTATTTGTACATAAGCACCGATAAAAACAAGTCCATTTTTAAGGCACCAAAATTACTTTTAGGTGTGTACACTAAAATTTATTGTTTATTTTGCACAAATGCAGGGAGAAAATATCATAATTATATCGAATGGAAAATTATTCAAAATCCAGATCGTTCCATAATATTTTTCAAATTCCATCGCGGAGTTCTCCTTATCCATCTCCAGACATAATATTTACTTCAAATTTTATTTATATCTTCATTATCTAATTGAATTTATGTTTTTAATCCATGTCAATAAGCTTAATAAAATTTATAATGTATACAAATTTACAGGTTCATGCAGATTCAGAATCGAGTTCAGATGCACAATATATTCAAACAGCGCCAAAACGTCGAAAGCTCTTATTAGGAGCAGCATACCGCAAGGCGCATTTGGTAGATGAAAATGGAAAACCGCTTCACCCTACCAATTGTAAAAATATTGCATCTTCTAGCCACAATCCCAGGAAAATGATGGAAATAATAATTGTTTGGTATATTAATGTAATTATTTCAACGTTAAACAAACTAATCATGCATTCTAAACGTTCTTACTAATTGATATCATAGATTTTGTACTAATCATGTTGAAATATATTTTTTGAAATTATTAGGATTCTAGTGATGATGAACGACCTACCTACAATCTTTTGTTGCACCCCACGACAATGTCAAATCGAGAGAAGGTTGAATTAAGAGAAAAAATCAGAGAGGAACGATACCAAGAATGGTTGAATCAACCATTGATTCAATTCCCACTATGTCTAGATTCACCAATTAGGAATGACTACAACAATAGTAGTTGTTCACAAGCTGGAAATGGAGGCAATAAAATAGAGGTTGGTATGAATGATTACTTAAGGGATTCTATCGCTGACACATTTTTCGAAAGCCTTAAATTTTCTTCCACCACCCCTCTCTTTGGACCTCGCGGTCAGTTAAAATCTACCCAATTGGGGACAACGATGTTACTTTACAACTTGAAAGCAAAGTTTGGCTTCTCAAATGCATGTTTCTCGGAAATTTTGAGGTAAGTTACCATAAACCCCTCCCTTATATAAATTTGAGCAATATAATCACACAATAAACATTACAAATGGTCAATTTTATGAACTTTAATAATTATATCGGCATTAATGTACATTTAATATTTTCCATGATCACCAACTACAGGTTATTCAAAGATAAGGTTGTTCCGAGTGATAATGTCTTGCCCGGTAGCTGCGAAGAGGCAAAGAAATTGTTGAAAATGTTGGGTGTTGAGTACATATCATATCATGCATGTCCAAATGATTGTATTCTATATAGAGGAGAATATGAAGAGAAAGAGATATGTCTGAAATGTGGGCATGACATGTATGATAAATAAAAAAAGAAGGATAAATCATGTGGTCCTCCTTTTAATATATTGAGGCACATGCCTATAATACCAAGGATTCAAAGGCTCTTTCATTGCAAAATATTAGTTATGTTGCAAGGATGGTATGCCTCACATAAGAGTGAGTTGGGAGTTATGGGAATCCCAACTGATTCAATATCCATGAAGCATATAGAGGATATATGCATTAAGGGAATTTGAGGTCTAAAATGGGCCTCCTAAGGAAATTATAAAATAATAGTGGAAATAATAAAATAATATTTGATTACATCATCAAATTTTAGAGGGAAAAAAAAAACTATTTTTTCAACTCGTATTTTCAACTTATCTCCTAAATTTTTTACTCAAATTTCAAGCAAGAGTACTAATTGAATGCAAAATTTAATTCATCATCCAAGGAGTACCCATTTTGCATACTTTCGATGGGTCCTGCTATATGAAAAATGAGAAATACATGAAAAACGTGATTGCAATCACATGTTTTCATGTATTTCTCATTTTTCAAGTAGAAAGTTCTATTGAAAGTATGCAACATGGGTACTCCTTGGATGAGTAATTAAATTTTTCATCCAACGAGTACTCCCATTCGACATTTGAGTAAAAACTTTGGGAGATAAGTTGAAAATACAAGTTGAAAAAGTTGTTTTATTATTTTATTATTTTTTAATATTTTTACCCTTTTACTTAAAAAGTGGTGAATCATCCCCCATGGTTGAGATCATCATCTTGAATCCTATTGGTTCTTATAAAGTTTAATTTTTTTGTACATTTTTCTTAGGATGCCCATTTTAGACCTCAAAATTCCCCTAATGGCCCGAAAAATTCAAGGATGAAGTATGAAGTCTACGACTCATCATAGCCATGGATGGCGTCAACCCATATTCCCTCCAGAACACCAACTATTATGTTTGGCCTGTAGTATTGATTAATAAAAATATCCCCCCATGGTTGTCCGTGAAGAATGAACATCTTATGTTGGCTCTCATAGTCCCTGGTAGAAGACAAGTGAAGAATATGGATGTCTACTTACAACCACTAGTAGATGAATTGAATGAATTATGAGATGGGATAAATGTATATGATGTATCAAGACCCATCATAGTAAATAGGATTTTTACGTTGTATAGCATATGTGCTTACACGATACATGATTATCCAAGCTTAGGAGTTTTCTCTGGTAAATTAAATGTTTATTGATTTGTTTATATACGTAACAATATTCTTTCGCATATTAATTATTTAATTCATTGAAATTGTTCTGATCTTCATGATATTCTTTAACGTGTCATGCATATAAATTTTATACAATAATCTCACAGGTCTTATAACAAAAGGGTATTTTGGATGTAAATGTTGTGGACCTTCTCTGAAAGCTAGATGGTCCAACGACCTACAAAATCCAGTGTATGACTACTCCAGGGTATTCCTCCCAGAAGAACACCCTTACAGAAGAGTAGCATCCAATTTCAATGGTAAACGAGAGAGAACCCAAAGTCCTCCAATAATGACACCAGTTGAATGGCTTAGAGAATATGAGAGAGAGAAGGAGAATGAGTTCATAGAAATGTTCGATTCAAATGGGGAGCCTATGTTCAATGATCTAGAATTCTTCGACACTATGTTGAGAAGTTGTCCATTAGGATGAAAAGGAAATATATATTTTATAACCTCCCATATTGGGAGAATCTTAAGATTACCCACTTATTATATACCATGCATATATTTAAGAATGTTTCATCTTCTTTATGGAGGAACATATCATCGAAAAAAAGTGACACAATGGCTGTTAGGAAAGATCTTATTACTTCGAAAACTAAAAAGAAACATTGGACAAGATGATTAGAAAGTACAGGATCAAAGGCAGGCATTGGTCCCTCTAATTCATGATATTTCAAAGAAGGTGATGTCCCATGGGTTTTAAAAAAAGATGATCTTTCTTTCGCAAGGGAAGTTATAATTGGTGTGATGGTTTCATCTTCATACGGGTCTTCACTATGATGCTGCTTCACCGTGGATGACCATTTGTCAGGGTTGAAATCGCATGAACATTTGAATCTTTAAGAGTACATATAATGTCAAAAGCATGATTTTATTATTTGTTATATTAATAAGTTTTATCCCATGTAGGGATCATAGAACATAACTAATTTTGTATATTATTGCACGTGTTTATAACTTTACAGTGTCATTATCCTTTGTTCGTGCATGGGTGTGTGAAACATGAATTCCCTCAAGAAATAGGATGTGCCATATCTAAATTATCTACATTTGTACATTGGATCACGTCAAAGGATATTCATGTGGCTAGCATTCCACGGTGGCATCAAGATATAGTTGAGATTATTTGTATGTTAGAGAAGGAACTACCGATGAGTTTCATGGACTTGCAATTTCATCTTCTAATCCACCTAGTAGATGAGGTTGAATTAGTTGGAGTGGTTTCTTGTCATTGGATGTTCTTCTTAGAGAGGTACATGAAGAAATTGAAATGTTTTGTTCGACAAAAGGAAAAACCCGAGGGGTCTATGGCAGAGGGGTACATATCGTATGAGTCTTTCTATTATGCCAGTGAGTACATCAAGAATATTGACAACAGACCAGGTGTGGTGATTTGGGATGATGAAAGGGATGAAGACAAAAGAGAAGGGGAGCTGCTCCAAACGAATGGAAAAAAGCGCTTGATAAAGAGTAAGTGACTTATAATTTTTCAAATTTACACAAAGTAAATATTCATGTTGAACTTCGATATAATGTATATTTTGATCTCTATGTATTATATAATGTCAGTTTGATTTCATCAGTGAATGCAGAAATTGAAGAAATCAATAAATTTGTTCTTTACAATTTCGAAGCAACATAACCATGAGTCACATTGTAAACAAAAAATAAGATGAAATGAGATAGTGTCAAGAAAGAATTCAGACAGTTTAATGGTAGAAGTGTGCCTTATCCCGATCATTTAAAAGAAAATATGCCAAAAATATGCCCCAATAGTTGGGTTGCTGACGATAGATATTCATAATCATGGGATTGGTATTTTGACAAGATCTCTGTCAATGTTGGCATAACTTGTTGTTCTATCAACTACCTTATTGGCCTGGCCATCTGCATTTTTATTATTTTTCCTTAAGTTATGATAATATGAGATTTTCCCGATTTTTTTCTTTTATTGTAGAACAGCACCACGCCGATCGCTATGACCTAGGGTTTGGAGGTTTCAGCGCAGGCTGCCCCAGGAAGACCTCCCTCCATTCTCTTTAGGCCGTGATCACTCTCCCGGTAAGCCTTGAGGCTCACCTATGATAGAAACCAGTGGGGGGACTGCTGCTCCCCCTACCATAGGCCAGCCTCCCACAGGAGTGGCAGCAGGGGCTGACATCGATTGTCAACAAAACTCTGGCCCGCCTCATGACACAACATGGGTGACTTCCACAGTGCAATAGACATCCCCACTAGAAGAAGCAACAAAAAACATAACATCTACTACATTCTTCCATAAGGATATCAAAATAACCATGATTGAGCTCCCTGCACACCGCATCAATGAAAGAATACAATTCATAAAGGATCATGCATTAATAGGAAATTTCATGGGTTTTTGGCCCACCAAAAAAGACCTTCAAGGATGGATAGCCTCTAGATGGAAGCCCAAGGGTCACATCGACCTTCAGCTGTGCGCCAAAGGCTTCTTCAATGTGATCTTCACCTATTTTGAAGACAAAAATAGGATCATGGACGGAGGACCATATTTCTTCAACTCGGTAGGCTTATACCTTCGCCACTGGACTAAGCACTTCAACCCAGACAAACAATATATGACATGGGCCCCAGTATAGATCTGGCTCTATTCCCTCCCCTAGGACTACTAGGATGAGCTAACTCTAAGGGATATAGGTAATTCCCTAGGAGAATTCGTCAAAAAAATAGAGGAAACAAATATCAATAGATACGTATCATATGCACAAATCTGCATTTACATGAACATAGAGGAGTCGCTATTTAGCGAGGTAAGCCTATTGCATGATGATTTTGAATGGATACAAACTGTCGATTATGAACATGTTCCTTTCAGACGTCGGAGGTGTGACCAACATGGGAATTTATTCAGAGACTTCCCCCTAAATCAAAAAGTACTAGCTAATAATGAATCAAATGACCAAGGAACATAAGGGTTTACGAAAGTAGCCAGCAATAAAAGGAACAATAGGAGATCCAACTCTAACTAGAACAAAAAAGGCCCTGTGACTAGAAATATCTTCACAGCCCTAAATTAGTTGAGTGAAATTGAGAACAAACCCACCAAAGAGGCAGGGCGAGCCTCACAGGAGCAACCCAAAACCTCAAAGAAAAAACAAGACAAGATCCAACCGGACGCCTTTCTGAAACCCCAAACCCCTATCCATGCAGGGGACAACTCGACATCGAAGGGAAAAGGACAAGTGTTGGATCCAATCCCAGAAGCCATGGAGGAAGAGCCAGAGAGTATTGACCTTGAGGGCTTGGATCTCATAAGGTTGGAGGATGCATGCAATAAGAAGGAATTTCTCTCAATACAAAAGCAAAAGATCCAAAAGTTGGAAGAAATCCTCACCAGAACACAACAAATCCCCTCTCTGGGAATTCAGAGTGGTACACTCATGAATACAAAATACTTCACGAAATAATCTCGTAAAAGAGGCTGGAAAATAGTGCTACAAAGAATAGTAGAAGTGGGCAAAGAAATGGTAGAATCTGGGAGATTCCCTAAGTTAACCTAGTTCTACGCCCCTCCCCCAACCCCCCTCAATGAAGATCATCTCATGGAATATCAGAGGGCTCAATAGCCCCAACAAGCACAGGATCATCAAGAAAAGAATCACTGAGGAACGCCCTGCAATTTTCTACATGCAAGAAACCAAATGCTCCAGCTCCATTCTGGAAACAATCTTCAAAAGGATATGGAAAGGCTACAAAACAATAGCGGTAGATACCAATGGAGCTTCAGGACTATTAGCAATCATCTGGAACCCCCTCATCATCACCCTAGAGAACTATCATGCCAATAGGAATTTTATTCAAGCCACCTTTCACTTGATTGGAAGGGCCATCCATGGCTTGCTAACGAACATCTACTTTCCCCAGAATATCCATGAGAAAACTGAGCTTCTGGACAACATTGTTGAGCTCAATAATCAGAGATCTCTGCCACTCTAGCTGCTTGGAGGAGATTTCAATATGATAACCAATCTACAGGAAAAAAAGGGAGGAAGGCAGCATTTAGACATGGACAGTAATGGATTCAAGAACTTCATCTAAGACAGCCACCTCATAGATCTTCAAACTTCCAATGGCATCTTCACCTGGAACAATAGAAGAGGAGGTACCCATCAAATCGCCTTGTAATATTCCTAAATTAGCACACAGCGAATTGGAATATTAAATTTTGATTTTTCCTTTAGATAGAGGAATAAGAGGGTATGGAGACCCATAAATCTCCTTAGTAGGAATAAAATACACTCCTAGTGTGAATGGAGGTCATCTAAAAGCTGGATTGAAGACCCTTTTGGTGTGAAAAGGGGTTGGAGCATGAAGACTGGGTCAACTTTGACAAAATCAAACAACGTTGTTATGGAGGAGTGGCATTCATGGTGGGACAATACGGTTTTAGAGGGAGATTGAATGCATGGAGGTAGTGACATAATTGAGTGGGGCCAAGGGTGAGGAAGCCCATAACTTATATAAGGAAGAGGATGGCAGCCATATGGAGTTATGTTTATTATTATTATTTTGATATGTTTGTTTAGAATTGTTGCTCTCTTTAGCTGTTTAGCTAAGATTGTAGTGTTGTTTAGCACAGGGTGTTCCCAAGCGGGAATCCCACCTCTTTCCTTGAGAGGCCTCTTGGGAGAGTATTGCACTACCTTGTCCACTATCTGGCATCAGGCCAAGCTACATATTTGTTGTACAATGCAGTTTCTCCAGAGTATTGTGTTGTGTTGCAGGGTCATTAGGGGAATTTTGAGGTCTAAAATGGGCCTCTTAAGAAAAATTTACAATCAAAATTCACTTTATGAGAATCAATCACATTTTAGAGGATGACATCATCCCTAATGGTTAAGGTGGCATTGCTAGAGTTAACGGTAATTACTTGTCATATTCTCAATGGTGGATAAAAACTCATGGTTAACCATAGTAGTGCTCTAAGTACTTTTAAAGTCACAAAGTAAAGTACTCATACTAAATGTCATTTCACACTTTTTGAATAAAATAATATTATTGTCATTTCATATTTCTTGAAAGAAACAATGCATATCCCTATACATTTATTATATTATATTATATTATTTTTATATAGTATATTAATTACATGTTATTATACAATTTAAATTTTATAAATTTTAATTAATAACATATAATAAAATTAATAATTTATAAATTTATATTTATATTTTATTTAAGTTATTTAATTACAAAGTACAAATGCATTAGTTGTTCAATGATAATCACTTTTTCTTGAAAAACTCATTCTTATTTATAGTCACATCAATACAATTTTTCTATTAATTTTATTTTGGTACAACTTTTGAATTGAATTTAACTATGGTTACATGGATTGTGGTGCAAAAAGTGAATTGAAAATTCATAAATATTATTTTATTGGTTTAGCTGTTATTTTATTATTTCCTTAGGAGGCCCATTTTAGACCTCAAAATTCCCCTAATGGCAACATTGGAGAGTTGATTTGGTTCACTTTCTTGATTTCAGTTGGAGGAAAGTTTCCTTCCATTGGGATACTAGCAAAGAGAACCCCTGAGCTTTATTTCATCATCCAACATTAGGCTAAGGTACTATTATCAGTTACAGCGCAGGAGTCTAAAGAAACTGCGTTATTTCAGTGTGCAGTTGCAGTGAAGGGTTTGGATCCCTAGTTGGGGGAGATATATTTTCAGTGAGGGGATCAACCTCTCATTTGGAAGATATATAGGAGGAGTTTTCATACATTTCCAAATCATATCTGCAACCTCCTATCATCTATCTAGTTGCAGAGTTTATTCAACCCTAGGGCCATATTTGTATTTCTGCATTTTTGTGTATTTCAGGAAAACCTTCTCGGGTTATCTTGGAAATGTGCTTGGGAGCTTAGATCTCTATTCCCGACATTTTTTGAGATATATAACAACAGATCCATATTGATATATCATTTATGTAGTAGTTATGCCCCAAAAATGCGCTGCCATGGCTCATGGCACTTGTATGGCAGTGATTTTACATGTATTGACATATTTTCTTCGAGGAGGCTTGTCTTGTATTGCTTGAGTGACTAGATCCTCAAGATCTTGTGCCTATTATTTGATGATATGTTTAATAAGATGGATGTACATTTTTCTCATATCATGGTGTGTTGATTTATTCACTGCTATTTCCATTTTTGTGTTCATATATTGCTGCTTCCCCATTTGGGAATATTACAGTGGTATCAGAGCATAATCTTGGCTCAGCCTATGGATCTTAGCCATTATGCTATCAGAAGAATAAGAAGAAGGAGGAAGATATCAGAATGATGGAAAGAATGAGTTTTAGCTCATCTCTTTTCCGATCTAAGAGGGACCTCACCAAGGAGGTCAAGCAAAGAGAGGTGGAGAAAAACAATGAAACCACATTAGAGTTTCAAGAGGAGGAAGGTACATGTATTTCCTATCAGCCAAAGAAAGATCCAGTATTGCATAGAGCTCCAAAGAAACATACTATGCCCTTTCCTTTTGAAGAAGAAGACCAGAGGCATGGAGATGGAGGACACTTAGATCATGAGATTTTAAGTGAGTATATTGTAGAATATAAGTCTCAACCTAGAGATTTCAAGGAGAATCTAACTCTCCCCCAGTTCATTCAGCTCAAAGAAGAAATAATACCTTGCAGCAATATATTTCTATTGCCTACATTTGATGGGTCATCCACATGTATGACAAGAGCTTGGGGAATGAGTTTGGATGCATTTTTCTTGCTACATCCAGTAGTAGAGAGAGAAGATGTTAAGATTGCAGTGCTGCACCTTGAAGGTGAAGAAAACATTTGGTGGTTCAACCATTTGAGTCATGCAAGAGTGATTTCATATGCAGATTTTAATCAAAGGTTGATCAAGAAGTTCGACAAAAAGAAATTAGAAAAGAAGAGGCCTTCACCACCACTTGTTGCAGGAGCACTTGCATCAGGAGAAAGAACATTTGCACCTTTGCAAAGTGGTCTTGATCTCTTGACATTTAGAGTCCCATGCACTATTCTAGAGATGCATGAGGAGGAGGAGACTTGTACCAGCGTTGATGCAGCCATAGAGGAGTAATCATTGTCATTAGTATTTGGGAAAGTCATCACACCGGAGGAAGGAACCCTTGTAGCAGTACAAGATGTTCCTAAGCTTTACCAAGGTATGCATATGTTTTCACTTTCTGTTATTTCAGCATTTCATGTGGAGGATTGTGGGAATATACCATTACATGACCTAAGGTCAAAGCACATTGCTGATTTGGAGCAGCAGACTATCACTGTGCTAGGGACCCTTGATTTGTTCAAGGAGGAGATATATAGTCATCCTAGTATATCATTGTTCAGTTGCACACAACTCTTGGGGTTGGATTGTAGAATTTTGGAGGATGGTATGAACATTGTCCTGAGAAAAGTAATGCAGAACTATGTGTTTAGCATTGAGCATAATTTTGAGACCTCATATGCACCATCATGGATATTAGCAATGCTGTCATTGAGCAACAGTGATGAGTTGGGGGCCCAACCATTATTGGAGAATTCCCATGACCATTCTACATGGGTAGTAGGGGATAGGGAGATGGTTGATGAGAAACATATTATCTTCCATTGTTATGATGGATCTTTCTTGATGAGCACTTCACTGCTCAATGAGAAGATTCTTCCTTCAGTATATTTGGATCCTTATGGGGTCAACTTGGTCATTGAGGAGTGGTTTTCGTTTGGATATCTCCAGGAGATTTCATTTCAACATCCCATGAAATGCAAAGATAGAAATCTAATTTGGGAGGATGGTATTCTCCATTGGACTGATACCAATTTGGAGCATGATGATAGACACTCACCATTGGTTGGATGGGTGATGTTGATGAGCAAGAGGCCAGAAAGCCACTTGCAGATCTATGACACAGGGTAGCAGGAGGCAAGGTTATGTTGGTTACTCTTGAAAGACTTTGGTCATCATGTACCACATTCTATTTCAAAGAGTATGTTGGTGGTTGGGATTTGGCATGGCACTTTCATCATATGGAAGCAAGGAGTTTGGGTGCATTATTTTGATATGGCATTCTTTATGTAAATCATCATATTCTCACCTCATGATTTGTATGGTGGAGGTGTGAGGAGGCAACAAGAGCCATTGTTGCTTTGGCTACTCTTGGGAGAGTATGGGCTGAATTTCTCCCATACTTTGCAGGATGTTTCAGGAGAAAGGGATGGCACAATCAAAGTGAAAAGAGGCTACCCTTCAGCATTGGAGGAGCAGGAGGTACTTCCACATAGGAAGGATACTCCCACACATGGTGGATGACTTTGGTATATGGCATGTGAAAGAATGGATTCATGGAGTGGCAAGAGCCTTATCACTAAGCCTAACAATGCTGTCACTTGGGAGTATGTTTCTATTGATGGATTGTTCCAAGGGGAGTATGAATCCCTTCATTTTGCAGACCTTTATGAGGAGATTCTCATGGGAGGGCTCATCTATGGACCTCACTTTCAACTTACTCACAATGCATGGTAAGAAATGTATTTCTGTACTTATTGATAATTTCATAAAGTATTTGCATTCTCTCACCATCTATGTACAATACATTGCTCCATAAGAGGGCAAGATTATCTTTGGGTTTCATGGTCATTCTAGGACCAACATTTATGATGGAGATAGCCTTATTTACATGACTTTGGGTAAGTGTGGTGCTATTTTTATTATTCTCAACTGATATATCATGCCATTTACTACCTCATAGTAGATGAGAAAACATACACAACTAGCAATTTGTTGGGAGACAACTTGCCACATGATGTTTTAAAATAGTAGTTGGTAAAACTACATTGTATCCACTAGAGAAACCATTGGTACCATCCAAACTTGCACAAAACCTTAAGTAATTTTATGATTTGGATACCATATGGTGATGATGTACCATTCACTTTGTATGGGATGGTTTGGGCTCAAGAAACTAGAGGAGAGGTCTTTGGAGATCCAATTGTCCTTTTGTATCTTGAGGGCAACATTATTGCAGCCCAATATCAGCAGCAGCTCTACACTTTCCATAAGTGGAGAGAGAGATGGCATGGGGTAGGCCATTTGGTCTATGAAGTTTAGCAATGCAGCCCACCTTCTTTGCATGATCCTAAGGTGGAGGAGATCTTTCATGAGTTTCCATGTTGGAGGGTGACTCATTTTGTATGGATGATAGCTTGGGGATATATACTTCACATCGGAATGATATTTCCCAATATATTTCAGATTCCATGCCTCAAGGAGGCCTCTAGACCACATATAGTTGCTTCCATGGATATTCCACTTGTTCATGACGAGAGCCATTTGGATTTTTCACCAAAGGCATACTTATACACTTGGGAGGAGCAACTTGGAGACTTATTGATGAGACAACATCTTATTCATTGGGGGAACTTATCATATGAGGATGCTACAGGAGGAAGAGGAGAGGCTCTTCAGTTCTACCCTTGTAGTTTCTTAAGGAAAAGCAACATATGGGAGGGGAGGACTGTAATATTTGTAAATTAGCACACAGCTAACTGGAATATTAAATTTTGATTTTGCTCTTAGATAGACGAATAAGAGGGTATGGAGACCCATAAATATCCTTAGTAGGAATAAAATACACTCCTAGTGTGAATGAAGGTCATCTAAAAGTTGGATTGAAGACCCTTAGGTGTGAAAAGGGGCTAGAGCATGAAGGTTGGGTCAACTTTGACCAAATCAAACAGCATTGTTATGGAGGAGTGGCATTCATGGTGGTACAATGCAGTTTTGGAGTGATATTGAATGCATGGAGGTAGTGACCTAATTGAGTGGGGCCAAGGGTGAGGAAGCTCATAACATATATAAGGAAGAGGATGGTAGCCATATGGGGTTATGTTTTTTATTATTATTTTGATATATATGTTTAGACTTGTTGCTCTCTTCAACTGTTTAGCTAAGATTGTAGTGTTGTTTAGCACAAGGTGTTCCCGAGAGGGAATCCCACCTCTTTCCTTGAGAGGCCTCTTGGGAGAGTATTGCACTACCTTTTCCACTATCCGGCATCAAGCCAATGTACATCTTTTTTGTACAGTGCATTTTCCGCAGAGTATTGTGTTGTGTTGCAGGGTGCAACAATGGAGAGTTGATTTGGGTCACTTCCTTGCTTGATTTCAATTGGAGGAAAGTTTCCTTCCATTAGGATACCATAAAAGAGAACCCCTGAGATTTATTTCATCATCCAGCATCAGGCTAAGGTACTGTTATCAGTTACAGCATTGTTTCCTGAAGAAACTGCGTTATTTCAGTGTGCAGTTGCAGTGAAGGGTTTGGAGCCCTAGTTGGGGGAGATAGATTTTCAGTGAGGGGATTAGCCTCTCATTTTGAGAATATATAGGATGATTTTTTATACATTTACAGATTATATCTGCAACCTCCTATCATCTATCCAGTTGTAGAGATTATTCAGCCCTAGGGCCATATTTGTATTTCTGCATTTTTGTGTATTTCAAGAAACCCTTCCTGGGTTATCTTAGAAATGTTCTTGGGAGCTTAGATTTCTATTCCTGGCATTTTTGGAGCTATATAACCGTAGATCCGTATTGATATATCATTTATGTGCGCGGGTTTTATAGGTGCACCGGTGCGGTTTCTTAAAACCTCACCGGGTTGTTTCAGTTTTGGCGTGGGGTTTTAGGACGCACAGGTGCAGAATATTTACAGAGCACCGGCGCGCTATAGTAATGAGACACACTGGCTGGTTTTTATACCGAGCACGTGGTCTCCCGATGTGCCAATTTTTTGTACGCACTGATGCTTTCTCTATTTGAATGCATCGGTGCAGTTTAGGATGATAAACACACCAGAAAAAAAACATCCACAAAAACCTCCACCTCCCAACCTCATCTAGTAACCTACACTATAAATGGATGTCTTGGCTATTTTTATAAGGGGTTCCTCAAAAACATCATCTATAGGGTATTTTCCTTGTAGTGAAGCCCTTAGAGACAACATATTGAATTCCCCAAAGGGCCACAATCTACAATAAAAATCTAGGATTATGTAAAAACATGCAGCATGAACTTGGTAAAAATGTTGTAACTTCCAACATAAACTTTTAAAAATCAATTAGAAGTTAAATGAACTAAGTTTGTATCCTAGGAAAAATATCTCTATTGAAGTAAGTTTTTTTCATGCTCTAAATGTAGTTTCTTGAATATCGATTGTAATTTGCAATCATACACATCTCTTTTATATCAATAAATATTTTCAAATAAAAATTATTAATATGAGAATATTTAAAAAATTAAAGGTATTTGTATTTTATAAATATTTTTAATAAATATTTAGTTTATTTTTTAGTTAATTATTATTTAGTTATAAATTTTGTTGTTATTTATTTTGATTAATATGTATCATATTTTGTCTAGTAAACCTCTTCACCCCATTCTCACTCTCATATATGAAGATATTTGAAATTGTAAAAGTTATAAGCTTACTATATGCCTAGACCCTCCCAGTGTGTTATGTCTTATGGGTATGCTAATAAAATTTACATTGAGTTTCAAGTGTATCAACTCACACACGCACCTCAGCACATTCTTATGCACATGAAGGGCCCTTTGTTAAGTAAGAGGTTTTTATTTTGTCATTATATTATTTTGATTACTATCTATGATATATGTTTATAGATAAGAGTGGGCCTACTGGTTAAGAGCTTTTTTTTTTTTGTAAGAGGTCATATGTGAAGGGCCCTTTGTTGAGTAAGAGGTTTTTGTTATGACATTATTTTATTTTGATTAATATCTATGATATATGTTTATAGATATGAGTGGGCATAATGGTTAAGATATTTTTTTTCTTTGTAAGAGGTCATATGTTAAAATCGAGAGGGGGATAGAGTATGTAGTGGATGGTTATTTATAAAATGGTCATTTTTATTAAATAAATCCCACTAAGACATGCATCTTGTCACCAAAGAGGGGGTTGATGCAACCACCCATAAGCACAGTACATGGGTTAATCAAGTTTCAAACCCTTCTATGTATTAGAGAGTTATAGAACTTGACACTCCTATGTCCTTATGACCCTACAAACCCTAGCCTCTACATTCACTAGAAAAATTTCTTCATATTTGCATGAAAAAGGAATTTATTATTTATATCGATATAGTAAATAAATTTTCAATAATACTCCCAATAATCTTAAAAAAATCCTATACCCTTCTACTACCATTGTGGGAGAATTATCTCAAAACATTCCTTGTGTTAATTTGATCACATGGATATAACTCTCTAACATTTTTTGGGGGGTTGGGTGGACCTAAAATTGTAGTATCCATGATATATCTCCAAATCAACATGAGATGGCACAACCGATCCCATGGAAGACATGAAACAAGCTATGTGAAGGTTGTTACTACACAAAAAAAAGGATTGGTGTCTCTTGCTAAGTCGGTGCTTCGTAGTGGGGACTAGTGTCTCTGACAGATTGGTGTCTATAAAGATATGGAATAATAGGTTGGTTCCTACCAAGGTTTTTAGTAGTGGGGATTGGTGTCTCTGTAAGGTTTTGGCCTACAAATATTTGTAACAAGAGGTTGGTACCTACAAATAAGTATAAAACGAAGTTTTGTGGTTTTCCCCTAAAGGGATTTCTATGTAAATGTTGTGTTCCATGTTATGTAGCTGATATATATCATATATGATTGTTTTATTACAGTTCACAAATGTTTAAATAAGTAATTTGACGTATACTGATTCACTCCACACCCCTCCCCCCAACCTCCATACCACCTCTCATTATAATTGTGTGTTCATCAAATCTTATGTTAAAAAATATGTGTATTAGTGCTCTTTAGTATTGGGAGTTTTATTTTAAGCTTTAGTTCAACATTGATGCATTGATTTATTGTTATGGAGAATAGAATGAGAGTAAATTTATTACTAATTAATTAAATATTGAATAACTATATTTGATCTCTTATTGCACTGTAGTCTAGAATCACTTTCTGGGTATTATGAATCTATAAATAGTGAAGCTTAGTTGTGACAAGTAAATGTAAAGCTAGTGAATTTTCCATGGTATTAAATAGATAAATATATATATTTCCAATTTTTATTTTTATTTTAAATTGGGATCATAAAAAATTGGTATTAAAACTAATCTTTCAATTATCCAAAGAAAAAAATTAGTATTTCGCTTCATTAATAAGTCCTAGAGGGAACTGGGTATGTCACACTCTAATATGACCCCACATTGGACATACATGGGGTCATATCATATAAATTTAACTCAATATATTCCCCCATTAGGGTCATATCATAGTCCCATAATTATATACAAAATTTGATATATTAATTTGGTATCCCTTATTTAGGTAGGCCCATGGAAAATTTTTATTTCATATCCAAAAGCACTCTATTTAGGCCAAATAAGCTATGTATTTTTGTTTCGAATGGACCTCCCACATTTTTATATTTTGATCAAATATTTTTTTCATGGTAGATTCATCAAGGGTAGCCTCTAGAAAAAAACTCTTTACCTCTAGCAACACATTTATATCATTCATTCCATATAACTGCCTTTTTCCTTAAATATATTTATACAAACTTCTTTGTTCCATGACTTTAGGATTTTATGATTTTTCTCCAAGATATACATTTTTAACTAGATTGAATTAGGTCTCCAATGCACCAATTCTTGATTTTATTAGCAAGGTTAGGGTGTTCAAATGACATTATTTCAAACGTGCATGAGATATTTTGGGGTTTTCCATAAGAGACATGTCCAAATATGAAACCTGGTAATTTTATAATTCCCTAATGCAGAAGAAGGATTCCATTATGAATTTAATTTCCATCCAATCCTTGTTAAGGATAAATATGTTCAAGGTTTCCATATAAATCCCCTACTTTTCATTCTATTATTCTAAGTAAAATTTTCCTTAATTGAAGCAATGTATAAAATCGATTTTTTCTTAGTAATATTAGAGAGGATAGATCCTTGGTCTATAAAATCCTTTTTCTAAATTATCCCCAAATTTTGTAAATGTAAATAATGGATGATAATGTTGGAGGGCAAAAATGGATGTATTTCCAATACTAATTGATATAAATATCATATTTAATTAAATTATACATTTCTAAAGATGAAAAGAAGGACCACCCTATACAGATTCCAGTATTTTAAAGGAAAAATTGCTTGAGAAAGTCATTAAGGGAGATAGGGAAGTTTTATGTCTTCCTTGAATTTAATGTTTATGACCCTTGATGTTGTATTTAAATGACCCAACTATCAAAAATTTATGAAGGATATGGGGGAGGATGTACCATATTTCCCAAGAATTGTTGCATACCATGTGGCAACCCCGATTGATTTTGCATCATGAGGAGGGACCCCATACCTCTCATACATGAGGCAATTATTGTGCTAGGAGGACGTTATTGTGTGGATACGAATGGTATCCATTTAAGAAAGAGAGACTATGTGTTGGCAAAGAACCCCAAAACCATTGGTAAACGAGTGACCTATAACCCTATAGTGTGTGGAGACCACAAAGGCCATGAGAAAGTGACTCTAGAAGGGGAGAAGGAATCTCCCTTGGCATCACGACAGACCTATGAGGGACTCTGTATTTTATTTGTGATTGGAAACCAATGAGAAGAATCCCTCATAGTGATTCAAATAGACCAAAAGAATGTGGTTGTCTAGTTGTATCATGCATGATAATATCTAGGAAGAGGGAGGATCACCTAGCTGGGGAACGTACGAAGTAGTGAAAGGGTATCCCTTTGTGCTATACATGCCCCTAGTGGCCATAATTTTTTGTGTGCATAACCTAGATCTAGTACTTGAGAGGCGACACTCTTGTTTCGATTTTCTTGTAAGTGAAGGAGAATGGATTTCATACTCTATACCCTGAATTGAATCCTAGTTGAAATTTTGTAAGTAAAGAATCCTTCATACATTGGATCTAAATCATGAGTGGTTTTCTACAAGAAATTTGTAGTGTAGATATACCTACAATTGGGTGGAGAGTGAATTTCCCTTCTTCAGTTTCTAATAGATTCAAGTGTAATATATAAGTGTATTAACTCCTTGTAAATGAAATGAACATTTTGTTCAATGCTTCAAGTCTATATACTATTCTAGAGTTCACCATATATGTATTTAATTAGTAAAAAAAAATCCATTATATTATCATATTGAATGTGTACGAGAAATGTGTGAAGTGATCGACATGATTTTCTTGAATGTTGGTATGCATTACTTTATGAATATGAATGTTATTTGCATGAGAAGCCTTTCTCTTATGTTAATTGTGACCTTTATGAGTTGTATGTTCATAAATTGAGATGGTTGATCTTAATTGTATCTATTTACTATTTCATGAAAGATATTAGGTTGTGCTACTATTATATTGGTGTAATTAACCCTATATGATGATGGGAGCTTAAGGCCCCATCTATCTATGGAGATGAGTTATCTTTTGATCCTCCTTGTAGTATAAAAAATCAATATAGGGAGGCTTGAAGCTACTTGTTTAAAGGAAATGAGCTTAGTTTAGATGTGATTGAATATCTCTAATCAAGCATAGGTGATTGGGTAGAAGTTATCGATTTTATATAAATCTAGAGCTTGGGGAAGTCTTGGACTTATTCCCTAGTCACATGTCCTAGAGAGATCCATGACCAAAAGCCAAGTCAAAAAGGGGATCAGTTGATACAAGGCCTCGATGGAATTTTGGGAAAAAAAAATATTTAATTCGTAATATGAAGTGGTTCTGGGGGGGCTCTCACTTGATGACAATAACTATTAATAGGGTGTGTTTATTGATTCTCTCAGATATCGTAAGTATCGAATTATCTAAAAAATTTGAGGGTGATTCATGATGACATAAAAAATTATGACATGGAAGTGCCATACATACGATATGTATCACTCAAATTTGGCCTTTTGGTATGCCAGTTGTAAAAATATGGGTGACATTTCGCACATGTCAAAGGACACATCAACATTTTCCACATGTTAGGTGGTGATTGGATGTTGGATGAGGGTGTGGTAGACTAGGTTGTCATATCGACATATCAACATAGTGGGACTTCAAGTGGGTTTTGCTTTGAAAAATATATGATATCCCAATATCAAAATATACATAATGTCAATAGTTCTACATGTCAGAGATATGAGGCGGCGATCAACCTATAAGCCTACTGATTAATTGCAATGATTTTTAATTATAAAATAATTAATCGATAACCCAATATCCTGTGTGTAGATATCACTATATCATAATATTGTATGGTTCACAACCATCTCGACATATTGGTTCATTTTAATACACTAGCTTATCGGAATACCAAAACCTTTGGGATTTCAAAAAGAAGGAATTTTAAGGAAAACACTGATATCACAGGGTATGATATGCCATGTGGCCTAGGGATGTGAACCAATGCAGGGGAAATATGTGGCCAAGGATTACCACATGTTGGCCACATGTAATTTTTGGATGGTGAGGTGGCCCCTAAGGGGGTGAATCTACAAATGTGCATAGCCTTGTGCTTGAAGCTCAAAATGAGCTAAATTTTATCTCATTGGAAAGCTATCGATGAGTTGAAGATTATGGAAATATAAGAATAGTGATTTGGGGTGATGGAAGAAAGAAGAAACTTTATAACCCAATATTCATAATAAATCTTGAATTTTGGTTTTAATTATTCCCTATATCCCTAATATGACATTACAGAGTTGGGTGTGCTACATAGTCTCCATAAATTCTTCCTTTTTCTCATGAGACCCCATGATCATGTAGAATTCTCCAACCTTGATCTAAGGAGGGTATACAATAGTATCACAATAATTTGGTAGGAATAAAAAATATTGGGGCTCCATGAATGTCAATATAGGCCTATATACATTGGTAATATCAATAGTGATCCAAAATATCGTAGTAGGCACATTTGGAACTACTAGGGTAGAAGGATTTCTCTAACTAGTCAAATACACTTTTTCCCACTACACTTTTGTAAAAGATGGATGTATGTATCTAGATCATATATTTGATTTCTTCATTCTAACATTTTTGAGCTTTGGTTCTTGAATAAAAACAACAACAATACTTTATGTTATATTTTCCTTTGAAGGGATATTTTCTTCACATATATTCACATCCCAATAAAGAATATTCACAAAAAAACACAAATCTCTTGTTCTAAAAGTAAAATTCATGGTAAAAGGAATAATATACCAATCCCATTAACAAGAGATATAAATTTAGGGGCCCCATGGAAAGGAATTCTAAAGGAGACTTACTAGGATATTTTATATTTTAGATCCCCCTTAAGGAAGTCTTTGGTAGACCCATGTGATTCATTTTCATTATTTTATAAGTTTCTACGTGATTTTCCTTGCCACTTTTTTCCAATCCAATATCAACCTTTGATTTGGATTGAGTTTTTGTTGAAATCGAGGACTAAACTTTAGATTTTTGGGATTAGACTTGGGGCAATTATTTTGAAGAATGACCATGAATATTACATTGAGAGATAAGTCTTACTTCTCCATGATAATGTGGGGTTAAAAGGAAATTCTCTATTATATTTCATGATGCATGGTAAAAAAATTCAAAGGATACATTCCTACAAGGAATTGGATTCAAAATAGGAGTAGGATTCCCAAAGTTATTGTTCCTTCTCCAAAACGAGTCTGAAATCGGTTTTGCATGTGAACATATTCCATGGGTTTCCATACTTTATTTAGTTCACATATATAAAATCCCCTAAGGAAATATTACTCTACAAAACTCTTACTACTAATTTATAATTCCTAATGGGCTATAAGATCAATTCACACTATCTTTGGAGACTACTAACCCCTATTAATATTGTAGGTTAATATTGTGCTCCATTAATAAATTTGAGGAAGGTTGGAAGCGAAAGGAAGAACCCATGGAATGGTGTTGGAAAAGTACCAAAGTTCCTCACTTTCCTTGTACAATATACACATTTCTCGTTCCTTACCAAGTTATTTTATAGAATCCCCCCAATATGGGCACATTGATGGATAAGGTGAACCAAAAAAAGTCTTACTTTTAGGATGTATTTTAAATTCTAAATATATGTCCACCATTACCAATTTACCTCAACTTCATCTTTGAACATGGATTTTTATTCTAAAATTGTAGAAAATTTCCCCATTGGGATCCATAAACAAACCTTACAGTCTTATTCATTTCTTACATGAATGTAATTTATCCTCAATCCTTTAGTAAAAATCTTCCATTATTTGCATCCTATCCATATTGGACTAGTAGTTTTGTGCTTTTCCATCTACTTTGCCAAAATAGTTTTTCTATGCACTGGTACATTTACTAAATACAAATTTCTTGGCCTCGTGTTTATCTTCTAACACTATGTCTAATGTTGGATGGTTTTTTTATTGAATTTCATTGATATATATGAATTATGACATGACATTATTTAGTAGGATTCACGAGCAAGAGGGAGATAAGACTATGAAGTTGAGAGATGATGATACTTATCTTGTAAGAAGAGTGGGACCCATTTCTTTTAAAATTACATCAATAAATTTTCTTTATTTGAGTGATGTACTATTGTTCTTGGGTTGAAAAAAAATATTCTTTCAATTTTTTATATGGTATATATTAAAGGAGAGTTTTATTTGATGACAACATTGCACTATTAGTGATTTTTATCTAGCTAGTTTGGGGATTTTGGCTAAAGGTATGTGAGAGAGTGGAATTTATAAGTTTCCTATTGATCCTAGGGAATTTGTATATATTATTGAGAAATTGGATGACCCTTCTAGAAACACGGAGCATATGTAGAGCATGCATGGTAGGATTCCATGGAAACATGATTTCAAAACTTGTTGTGAATTAACGATTGATTTTAGGATTTCATTGATGGGAGCATTATAGAGAATACAGATAGGGTTGTTGGATTCTCTTAGGATGAGTGAGTTGACCTTGATAATACTCTTGCTTTAGGTCACTTTGAAAAAGAGGGAGTTGATCTTGTTGAGGTTGATGCTTATATTGTCAGAGGTTTTGAGGTGCATGGGCATGTTACAAATTATCACATATTATTGGTGGTTTTTCCCATGGACTAACTTGAGGGATGTTGGATTGTAATAGGTGGTAAATGATTCAAAGCTTTTTTTCTTCAAATTTATAGGTCCTCAACATTTTTTAGAGATTCAAGGTGTTATAATGTCATGTTTTGATCTTGAATACAATGATACGTATTAGGTTAAAGGATCTATATTCCAATACAAAAATAATCTTAAGGGTTTGGTCACCTTAGGTGCATGGATGAGATTAATTCTCTTAAGGTTCTACACAATAATGACAACATTGTGGTGCTAAAAGCTGACAAGGGAGGTGCTTCTGTTGTTTTAGATAAGTTTGATTATATAAGAAAAATGAATGAGCATCTAGATTGTAGTAGCTACAGGAAACTTAATTCCAACCCCATTGCCCAAGTTATTAAGAAATCAAGAATTCAGGGTTGGATGACAGGTTAAAGAAGAAATTGACCCCTTCATGTGAGGTTATGCCAAGAATTTATGGATTACCCAAGATTCATAAAGAAGGAATCCCCCTTAGACCGATATTTAATACCATAGGATCCCCCATCTATGAGCTGGCGAAATATGTTGCCAAGATCCTTAAACCCCTTTTTGGAAACACAGACTCTTTCATAAAGGACTCTAACGATTTTGTCAAGCTCATTAAGGATGAGAGGGTGGAGGAGAGCGACATTTTGGTAAGTTTTTATGTGGTATCATTATTTACTAAGATTCCTTTGGACAAGGCAATTTAGGTCATTAAATAAGTCATTGATCTAGGAATAGCCAAGCTTGCGGAGATTTGTTTACGCTCCACCTTCTTCAGCTTCCAAGGGGAATACTATGAGCAGGTATCAGGGGTCGCAATGGGATCTCTGCTATCTCCAATTGTTGCCAACTTATACATGGAACACTTTGAGAAGAAGGCTCTGGCCTCATACCCCTTAAAACCAACTTGGTGGAAAATATTTGTAGACAACACCAATATAAAGTGGACTCATGGAAAGGATAATCTTGAGAGATTTTTTAATCACCTTAACTCCATCTCCTCGGAAATTAAGTTTACAATGTAGGTTGAAGAAAACAGGAGCATTCGTTTTTTGGACATTCTTGTCATCAAGAAGGAAGATGGAACATTAGGGTATCGTGTGTTTAGAAAGAAAACCCATACTGACAGCTATCTTCATGCTGAATCCTACCATCATCCAGCTCAAAATTTTGGTGTCCTTATTACCCTTGCAGTTAGAGCCATGAGGATATATGATGTTGAACACCTTAGCAAGGAAATCAGTCACTTGTCGTCTGTATTTAGGGATATAGGTTATAAAGAAAGAGATATCAAAAAAGACCTAAAAAGAGCAGAGGGTTCGATCTTGCCTCAGAAGTGCCATGAAACTCAACTAAATGGTAGTAGGGTTTTTCTACAATACATTAAGGGGGTCACTGATAAAATCGCCAAGGTTTTGAGAAGGAACGATATTTTCGCGCAATTTTCAGCAGCGAGAACTATTAGACAAGGAATGCGGCTAGTTAAAGATAGTATAAGCCCTGAACAACTTAAAGGAGTGTACAAAATTGACTGTATATGCGGGAAAAGTTATATTGGTGAAACTGGGCGTTCACTTCAAAAACAACTCAAAGAACACGGAACCGATATTAAGTATGAGTGATCTCGCACCTCAGCCCTTGCAGAACACTCCTCGAAAACTAAGCATCGAGTGCATCTTGAAGATGCAAGGATCATTGCGAGAGAGGAGCACTATCAAAGAAGGAAAGTGAGAGAGGCCCTTGAGATTATAAAACATCCAGATGACCTTAATAGGGATGGGGGATGTGAAATCAGTAATAGTTGGTGTCCTCTTCTTCGACAAATTTTCTCCTCAAAAGTGTCATCCTCCCAGGAATAGTTTTTTTAGGTATCTGATCTCAGGTTTGTTCTTTTGAATTTAAAGTCGTTTTAATAATTAAATTATTTGCTTTTAATAATTATCCTCATTAATTAATTTTTATTTGTCTAAAAAATAAAAATTAATTAATTAGAAATAATTATTATGGGTATCTACTATTTTAAAAATATCAAATAAAAAATAACCCTAATTTACATCCTAACATAAATTAAATTAAAATTATTGAAATAAAATTAACCATAATTAATTAGTTCTTATTATAAAAATAAATAATTATTTACTTTATTAATATTTATTTATGTCTTTAAATAAATGTTAATATTAATTAGTGAATAATTAGTTTATTTGGTTTTTATAAATAATTTTTTTAACTAGGTCTTTCTTGTCTTATCTTATTAATTATAATATGTATAATAATAAATCTAAAAAATTTAGGGTTTTTAGTTGGTTAGATTTTTTATACAATTAGTTTTAAGTTATTAAAAATTGAATATATTAACCCTATTTAAATCCTAACAAAATTAAATAATGATTAAATTAATCAACTTAAATTAATTAAATTAGTAACCATATAACATAATAAAATAAAATAAATAATTATTTATTAAATAAAAAATAAAAAATTATTTTAATATTTATTTATTAAATAAATGTTAATATTAACTAGTAAGTAGTTTGTTTATTTTATTAATTATTAATTAATTAAGGATAAACAATCATATATAATATTGATTACTAATTATTATTTATTATTAAAACATAATATTTTAAATTAAAGTTAGTTTATTTTATAAAAATAATTAAAATTGATTTATTTCTTATTATACGTTTTTTGAATTAATTAAAAATATTAAATAATAAAATATAAAAATTATATATATAAAATAAAAAGATATTTTTTTTAATTAATTAAAAATAATAAAATAATAAAATAAAAATAAATAAACTCTTTTTAGCTCTTTTATTCTTTTTTTTCACTATTAGTAGCCTAAAACCTTTCTTTCAATTCCTTCATTCAAATGTCCTGAAGATGGATCCACGTTGGGATTCGAAACATCGACGAATGTTCCAAAATATTGTGGATAATCCGAGAAGCTCTTCAATAATATCCTCCTTTAATGATTGTGGAGAGAGAGGAGGTTGTTTTTCTATAGGTTAATTTAGACACTTGAGGCGAGTCATATTTAAGGGTGGACAAGGTTATATTGAGGATGTATATTCCCTGAGTTTCTACTCCATCACACAAAAATCCAAGATGATTTACCCAAATATTATAGGAGGTACATGAGTATATAGGAATGCCCAAAATTTAAGGGAATTTATACCTCCTAGAAGATATTCTAACCATGTTGCAATAGTTTTTTCCACTCATGAGCCTATTGGTTTCTTAATGAGATTTCTTGGTGGAGGAGTGTAATGGATATGCAATAGTTCATTTTTAGAAGACGCTGGTTGATTCTAATGTTATTTTAAATTCATATTTGTAGATGGATAAAGCAAGTTTTAGTGAAAACACTTTATTCATAAAGAGGGAGTGTTAAATTTTGGGGTTACTTTGAAAGATTTTATATGATTATGTTTTTGTTGCTTGATAATATGTGGTGTTTATGGTGTAAACTTTGTAACACCCCCCCTCCCACATCTACCCAATTTCACCGACCTGTCAGGGTAAACATGAGGCAAAGAGTTACTATGACATGACCCAAGCTCCAAGCTTCAGTTATGGAATTGGGGTTGACAACTAATAACTTATATAAGTCCCTCAATGCTTACAAGGCACTCAAGGGCCAAAGAACCAAACCAGGTGACCAAACCCTGTGATAGATATAGTTTTTAGTGACTTAACACCCCAATCACATGCACAAGCATGCATGAGTGATTTTGTGACCCTCCAACCGCATGCACAACACTGCCTCCATGCGCTTACAACATAAATTCTCTAGTTCATAGGGCGTGGTCTCGATATCTAATCCCCAATTCCAGGCCAGCCTCCAGACCACTGGACATAACTTCCTGTGACTTCTCATAACAATAAATTACTTGAATACAATGCTAATCATACAAAACATGAACAAGCACTTGACCTAAACATACCTAACCATGATTTTCATTCCGTCAAACATATGGTAAACATGCGAGTTACAGGTCATGAATGCATATATGATAGGAGTCTGAAACTTATATGAGAATCACAATGAAGGTCTAATTCCGTCCCATAAATAGTTGCAATAACACTTGTTATCCCATGCATTCATTAACCATCAAATACTTATCAAATCCTAAACAAGTCATAGCTAGAGTACACTACCAATCCATGATTATAACCAACGTATAACCAAATTATTAACCATGATAGAACAACCATAAAATAACCATAATAACAAGTACAAGTTCTCGTAGTTTACAATAGGAAAATAACTCTTATTAACTTATGAAAAACCCAAATAATTCAAGGACATCCATGTACCACCCAACATAGATTGGGCTGATCCAAATATTTCTTTCAGCCAATCTCCCTTGTGCCATATTCCAAGCATAAATGTGGGATCTCAAGACATAAACAACAGGGTTTCCTAGACATTAAACCACCTCCACTCTTAGGCTATCGTGATCTCTCCAAAACTGGTCAAGAGATCACAAGCCCAAAACAAGCTTGGATGCCTCAAAGTTTCTTCACCATTACCTTAAGGAATTTTCCTATCTCCACCCGCCTATTTAGGGCTTTCTAGAGATTAAATCACCTCCACCTCCAACCCTTGGGAATAATTTTGAGACCATCTCACCTAGTTCCAAAAGCTTCCAACAATCCAAAGCTCAACCAGAAAATATCCCATCACACCATGACTATCTAGAAATAGCAAGGCAAGGTTGAAACCACTGTCAAACCAGGAAAAACCCATGCCAATGACAAAAAATGAACCAAATACACAAATTCGTGTACCATGAATTCACAAACCAGCTAGGAAATCATATATGCACCCTATTACATGCAAATCCTCCTCTTCAAGCTGCTTGAATCCAACCTTCCTTGCTTTCCCTTTTCTTTTCTTGTACTTCCTTTGATTTCCTTGTCTTTCCTTGCTTTCCTTTCTCCAATGTTAGAGTGCTCCAAGAATTCTCTAAGTGTGCAATAGTGTGAGAGAATGAGAGAATAAAAGAGAGTTCGACCCAAAAACTGTTAAAATGATATAAACTGATATTTAGACGCCTTTTTATCATTGAGGCCACTATTTTCTTCATTTTCCTTCATTTTTACTTAAATTTCCCTTGCATGTAAATATGTGTCTCTTCACCTTCCCTTTCTCTTATTTTCTTTTATTTTCATAAATAAGTGCCAATTATTGCCACTTTGCCTTTGCCAATGCCTTTGACAATGTCCATAGCCATAACAAACTGAAAGTGAGACCCACTAGGATGTTTTTCCCACCATTCAACTTGGAATATGTGTCCCATGACCTTGGTCTTATTTTATTTACATGGAAATCCAACCAGGGGTTTTTACGAACCCCTCCCCCTTTAGGGAACACCGTCCTCAGTGTTCTATGACACTTATGACCAGCAAACTGCTAAAAAAAAAACATACTACTAATGGAGCTTTATAACATAGCTTGTTGCAGTATTTATAATGACCAATGCTGAAAACATGACAATCATATTGTTTACTAGAGATTTATAACATAGCTCGTTATATTATTTACAATAACAACCACATATATACTTATGCACATTTTATTAAACCAACAAATAATCATATTTTCTATGGAGATTGATACCCACAACGTAATACAGTATTTACAATAATATACACATTTTCTCTAACCAAAAAATAAAAGGTTACAATGCCCACATCATACACCAAGCCAATCCATAGACTCACACCTCCACCCTCAAATTAATACCAAGATACACCTCCTTTCCAGGAAGTCCAGAGTCCACTGTCAATGTCAACCTGCATCCAATGTCTTGCGCTATGATCCTTGCGCTAATTTTTCTCTCAGTGAACAATTATCGACTCATTATTCCGAAGAACACTCCCAATGTTCTTATGATTCCATCTAGCAATGTTAATAACCAAAACAAATTCATTCCCCGACCTTCCCTTCTTTGCTACACATTCTCTCGGGCAATCCAGTCACTCCCTTCCATGTAGTCACACACCTTCTAAGTTTTTCTGGCATCCCCTTCTTTGCTACACATTCCCTCAGGTGATACATCCCTTAACAAGGTTTCCTCTCAATCATAGGTCAAAAAAACAAGGCATATCCCTATTTCAAAAGCATCATACCGATCATAGAATGCCCGGGGAAATCAATGGACACTATTGGGTACCAGTGTCCTGCAATGGACTTGCTCCTAAATTCTTTACCAACATACTATTACCTATTCAAATTAGTTTTAATACTTTTTCTAACATCCTTGCAATCATTTTAAACCACCCAAACCGTGAATTCTCAACCACCCAAACCTGGGAATTTTCCATGCTTTCCTATACCAAGCACATAATTTCCAGTAGATTCCAGATAAATTGAAATAAATTCAAATCATACCTCATTGGTATCTTTTCAATAAGGTACACCTAGAATTATGTGTACTTCCTATCACGACAAGTCAAACTAGCTCTTCAATCAAATCATCATGTATAAACATATCACATTCGATTAGCTCAAAACTCAACTATCATAAATCAAAATCATAGATCACATGTGACCATCATCAATCAGATTCATAGATCACACACATAATTAAAAGTGAAATTAAATACTGATACTTTTCTTTCAATTGGTTATTTTCTTCTACCTTTATTCTTTGTCATTTTCGTACACACAACGAACTGGTTACCACACCTGGAAAGCACTGAGTCCCTACTCTTCAACCACATACAAATGCACACAGTGTACATCACACGCACACACCCACACACAATGTACAACACCACAAAATACATGCACTTTCACTCGACATAAAACACAACACATACACCTACATCTAGTGTACAACACAACACATACACATATGCCCGATGTGCAACACAATACATATGTAGAAATTATACAGCAAGCATGTATATCTTGGATTCACCTGATCTAACAATTTTCTAAATTTAAATATTGAATCGCTTCTACAAATATTTTTCGGAATTAAAAACACAATTTCTAATCACATAAAGCAAATAAGAATCAAATCACACACAACACAGATAATTTCCCGGGGAGAGCTTGCTACTCAAAACCCCACTATATTCTATTATATATTCAGCATGGATCATGAAAAAAAAAATGTTTACTCTCCTCACAAGAGTCTCCAACACTCAGCTATCTGTCTCACGCTATCCTCACAAAAATTTGACCAATACTTAGTCAATTTTCAGCCTCCTAACAACCTCCCTTGCTAGCAAAATCCCTGATGGAATAGATCCCTAAAAGATAGGAATTATGGCCTTGACTACGCAAGTATCATGGGCACTCCAATGGGTGGTTGGTTGCATGTGTGCAAGCCAATAATGTCACAATTGATAGTAAACTTCCCTTTCACTTAGATCTCAACTGGGTCTCCACTATATCTGACATGCATGCAGCTAATAATAGTAACCCCTCAGTTGCATTTGAGATCACTGATTTTGAATTAATTAATATTTAATTCACTTAATCTTCCACTAGTGTATCTTTAGTTACAACTAGCACAACTTATTTTAACTCACTTAACTGATTTAAACTTATTACAACATGCATTAACTAATGCACCACTGCACTTCGAACTCTGTCACGACTAGAATTACTCTGCATGCCTCACCAACTACCTCTAACTTGAAATCCACTAGCTAACTAAGTTTATCACACTCAGTTAACTGTTACAAGTTATTTTGAGATTTAGATTAATTTTATTGTCCATCTCTAATTAAGAGATAACTAAAAATAGACATGCACCAAAAATAGCATTGTGGGCCCCACCCTAGTGTAGGTGCTTAATGCACTAGGCGTGGGTGCTGAAATTTTCTTGTTGAATCTCAACTCTCCCTCTTAACAAGAAAGGGATTATCCTTCACTACAATCTTGTCTCTATGGTATTCAAATTTTCTCTTGGTGAGCACCTTCGTCAGAATATTTTCATCTTGATCTTCTATGGGAATGTACTAAAGCAACATTATTCTTCTTTGTACGCAATCTCTGAGATGATGGTACCAGATATCTATATGCTTGGACCTATCATGAAACACAATATTAATCAAGAGTTTAATGTAACTCTGATTATCGCAATGAATCATTGTCGAATCCATTTGAGAACCAAGCAAACCAACCAAGATCCTTTTCATCCAGATAGCCTCACATGAAGTTTGAATTGTTGCCATTTATTCCTATTCCGCTGAACTGAGTGCCACAGATCGTTGCTCCCTGCTGTACTAAGAAACTGTTGTCGACTCAATGCTAAATATCACTCTGGATGTGCTCTTTTTTTTTTATAGAATTCCAACCCAATATGCATCTGTGAAGCCATGCATCTTCACTCCCTCTGTCAGTCTATGCCAAAGTCCATACTCTGATGTGCCCTAAGGTATCTCAGGACATGCTTCCCCACCTTCCAAAAGATCTCGGTAGGCTTAACCATAGCTTGACTCAGCTAGTTAACTGCATAGCAAATATCTGGTCTCGTGTTCACTAGATACATTAGCGAACCCACTAACTGTCGGTAGACAGTAGCATCCACTACTTCTCCAGAAGTAGCATCCTCTTTCCTCCAATTTCCTGGAAGAGGAGTATCCATGGGTTTGCATCTCTCCATGTTAAACTTAACCAGTTCTCCTTTGCATACTTTCCTTGAGACATAAAATTTCACCATCCCACTACCATATTTCCAATCCAAGGAAATAATCAAGGAGTCCCATGTCCTTCATTTCAAACTCCCTTGCAATATCCTCCTTGCATGAGTGTATCAATTGCTCATCACCAATCAAAATTAAATCATAAACATAAAGAACAATGATCAATAGCTTACCCTCAACCACAATCTGGTACAGGTTTGCATCTGCTTCACTTTCGGTGAAGCCCAATCCAGTGAAATAGTTGTCTATCCAAGTGTACCAAGCATGAGGTGCTTGCTTCAGCCCATACAACACTCTTTTGAGTCTGCACACATGTGACTCACTGTTGAAGATTTTGAAACCTTCAGGTTTCTCTATATACACCTCTTCCTCAATGATCCCATTGAGAAACGTAGTTTTCACATCCATCTGATGAATGCGCCAGCCCATCTGCACTGAGAGTGCAAGGATGGATCTTATGTAAGAGTACCTTGCAACAGGTGCAAAGGTCTCATCATAATATATCCCCTCGATCTGTGAGAATATTTGTGCCACAAATATGGCCTTGTATTTCTCCACACTCCCATCAACAGCTTTCTTTACCTTGTAGATCCATCGTGATCCAACCACTGATTTCTCTACTGGTCTTGGGACTATCTACCATGCATTGTTCTTGACAATGAATACTATCTCCCATGCATTGTTCTTGAAAATGGCATCATACTCCTCCACCATTACATCAACCCAAGTTGGTTGTTGCACTTCTTCCTGAAAGGAAGATGGTTCAGTCACAATACATTTTCTCATAAGAGCCATGTATCCAATAAATTAGTCAAGAGACTGTCTCTATCTGCGCTATGAATTAGGGGCTCCTACATTCTTCGCAACATCAAGTCTCAATCTATCAGCTTCCATGGTGCGCCTTTTGCCATTTCTGATGGATGGCTCTGCATGAGTGTTTTCATCCACTCCATGATCCTCCGCATGTGGCTAATCCACATCTTGAGGCTCATCCTTGGGAACCAACAGTTCCTCCTCTACATGCAAGTCTAGCTCCCTCCCAAGGGACAACCACATAGTTTTCCCCTCATCAAATTTTATATCCTGTCGCACAAAAATGATTCTTTTGTTTGGAAAATACACACAATAATTATGGGTTGTTTCTAGCTACCCCACAATAATCCCAATCTCAGCTGTCGGTTTTAGCTTCTTCTTGGTGTCCTTGGTCACATGCACATAAACAGATGAGGCAAAAATCTTAAAGTGTGAAACATCAGGTTTCTTACCAGTGCAATCCTCTTCCGGTGTATTCATGCCAAGTATACTATGAGGACAACAGTTTTTCACATAAACCGCTGTGTTACATGCTTCCGCCCATAGATGCATTGGTAGGCCTTGATCATGCAACATCACTCGTGCTGCACCCACAATAGATCTAATCTTCCTCTCCGTGACCTCATTTTGCTGTGGGTTATGGGGCACTATGAGTTCTCTTTGAATTCCTTCTTTGCTACATAAGTTCTTGAATTTGTTAGAGATGTATTCTCCACCATTATCGCTCCTAATAGCCTTCACTTGCTTCCTCGATTATTTCTCCACTAGTGCCTTAAACTCCAGAAACTTAGAGAATGTCTAATCTTTCTTCTACATGAAGAAGATGTAGCACCTACGAGAAAATTCATCAACAAATATTACATAGTACTTATTTTTTGTTGTTGAAGCAACAAAAAATGGTCCACACATGTCTGTATTTACTCTCTCAAGGATCCCCGAAGCTCAGTTCTCCTTCTCATGAAAGGTGGACTTTACATACTTCCCCATGGTGCAACCCTTGCATGTATCTAACTGAGCAAGTGTTCCCATTGGAAGTCCAATAGAAATCTGTTGCATGACTTTCAAGGCTCCATGGTGAAGATGTTCGAATCTCATGTGCCATAATTCTCCCTCATCCCAGCTCACCACTTTATCTGCCTTTCCCATCATTGTTGCGCAGTGATTTACCTCCAGCTTGTAGATATTCTTAACTTGAATCCCTATCCTCTTGGCTTGTCCTATTGTTTTATGCTACAGGAAAGCTTTTCCTTCACTAAAAACAACATCATAGCCTCTATCCTCCAACATTGTGACTGAGACTAAATTTTTCTTCAAACTTCGTACATGCATTACATCTTTTATTTGAAATGGTTTACCGAAATGTCTCTTAAAGGTAATAGTACCAATACCAGTAGCATTGTATTGTCCATCATTCCCCATTTTGATATGCATCTGGAGATCCTTCTCCTCCAGGTCACTGAAAAGTTCCTTGTCTCCTGTCATGTGAAAGGAAACGCCACTATCCAAATACCACACTAATCCAAATGCACTTGAAAACATGCATGCGATCAATGAGAAGTCAAGCTCAAATTTTGAAGCAAGGGCCTCACTAGCTACAGATCCAGCAACCATCTTGTTATTCTTCTTTTGTGGACAGTTAGTATCAAAATGCTCGTGTTCGTGATTATGAAAACACTTCACCTTAGAAATTTCCTGATTCTTGCCTTTGGAATCGGATTTAGAATGGAATTTATTCCCCTTCCCCTTCTTCACCTTGGCATCCAAACCACAATCCTCTTCATCATCATGCTTAGATGAATATCCATCTATGGTGTTCCATCTAAACTCCTCCTGCACCAAATCTAACCATAGTTGTTCCCAATCTAGAAATTTTTCCCATCCATTGAAAAATTCTTCATAACTGTGCCAACTCTTAGGAAGTCCTAGGAGAGCCAAACTCATCAAATCATCATTAGTGACTGTTATTCCAACACTCCCCAATTCATCCCAACATTGGACAAACTTTTTTAGATATTTTGGAATGGTGTCGCCCTTTTCCATCTTGATCTTCCTAAGTTTATCTTTGAGCGCCAATTTCCTATGGTCGCTATTACTCTGGAATAGATCTATCAAAGCCTTTCACATTGCATATGGTGTGGCTTTCCCATGGATTCTTGAGACAATGTGGTCTCATACTCCCTCCAATAGGATCCTCCTCGCCTTTTCCACTTTCTTTTTCCATGCATCAAGATTTGCAGCATCTGTCACAACGGGTTTAGGAATATCATTGTCAATGAATTCCTTCAAGCCATTGTCTTCGAGTACTACCTCCATCCCATCCTTTGAATAAATATAGTTTGAGTTTCCCTCGAGTGCGTACTCCAACCTAAAGCCATTGAAATCCATTTTGATCTTGAATCAGCTATAGCATTAAGAAAGTCTTTCTACAAATTTGATTATATTCAGTCACAAACTCAGCTCTTGCTTCACTTCTGCAATTTCCTGTGTTCTGATACATGTATAAATTATACAACAAGCATGTATATCTTGGATTCACCTGATCTAGCAATTTACTAAATTTAAATATTGAATCACCTCTACAAATCCTTTGCAGAATTAAAACACAATCGCTAATCACATAAAGCAGAGAAGAATAAAATCACACACAACACAGATAATTTCCCGGGGAAAGCTTGCTGCTCAAAACCCCACTACCTTCTATTGTATATTCAGCATGGATCATGAAAAAAATACAACTTTTACTCTCCTCACAAAAGTCTCCAACACTCAGCTATATTTCTCACATTATCCTCACAAAAATCTAACCAATACTTAGTCAATTTTTAGCCTCCTGATAGCCTGCCTACCTTGTGCAATCCCAAATGGAATAGATCCCTAAAGATAGGAATTATGGCCTTCCTTAACTGTGCAAGTATCATGGGCACTCCAATGGGTGGTTGGTTGCATGTGTGCAAGCCAATAATGTCACAATTGATAGTCAACTTCCCTTTCACCTAGATCTCAAATGGGTCTCCACTGGATCTAACATGCATGCATCTAATAATAGTACATCCTTAGTTGCATGTGAGATCACTGATTGTGAATTAATTAATATTTAATTCATTTGATCTTCCACTAGTGTATATTCAGTTACAACTAGCACAACTGAGTTTAACTCACTTATAACATGCATTAACTGATTACAACATGCATTAACTAATGCACCACTACACTTTAAACTCTGTTACAATTAGAATTACTTTGCATGCCTCACCAACTAATTATAACTTGAAATCCATTAGCTAACTGAGTTTATCACACTCAGTTAACTGTTACAAGTTATTTTGAGATTTAGATTAAGTTTATTGTCCATCTCTAATTAAGGGATAACTAAAAATAGACATGCACCAAAAATAGCACTATGGGCCTCACCCTAGTGTAGGTGCTTAAAGCACTAGGCGTGGGTGCTGAAATTTTCTTGTTGATTCTCAACAAAATATACATACATAGAGAAAAATAATGAATACACATGTCATGATACAATGACTACACAATACACATAACACAGTACAACATGTACACAACACCACCTGCACAAGGTGTACACAACACCACTTTCACAAAATGTACACAAAAACACATACACAAACTATTCACATCACCACATGTACAACAAGCACGGGATACCATATGTACACAACACCGCATATACAAAATTTACAAAACACCACATATACAACATGCACATAGAACCATATGTACAGAACATCGCCTATACAACATGAACACAACACCATACGCACACAGTACCACATATACAACATGTACACATCACCACATATACAACATGCGAACAAAACCATATGTACACTACAATAGTACTGCGCATCCTAAGACCACATTTTCTCTACCAAGAAACCTTTTTTATAGTGTCTTTCCATTATTCATGCTTATCCTAAAATGTTTTAGATCATACTAATTTCATTTCACTGATATATCCCTCAACGTTTTTTGACAATAACATAAACATAGGTATAATAACATAAGGACATAATATCAATTCATTTCCACACGATACTAACCTCATAGCTCCTTCATGGCTACTCTTCCCACTTAATTCCTCATAAACCAGGAACCTCTTCATGTCATTCACTTGCATAAGAAATCACTCCTCCACTCATATGATCCTTTATGATCATGTTAGACAAGACATACATACTGTTATCACCCTAAATTTTTTTTCTAAACTTTGAAAGTTTACCTTGTTTTAGTCATAATGTCAAATAGGTCTTGAGTCATTTCATTCTTGATAAAGGTAGGCGATAGCTTTAGAAGTCTTAAAATTTTAGTTTTCATTTCCAAATAAGGTCGTTAAGTCTCATCCCATGGTTGAAAAGTCTCATCATTCATTTAGAAATCATGTTTTAAACTTTTGGAAAAATCCTCTACAATTAGCCACAAAACCATAGTTTCGTAGCGCGGTCAGTTCAAAAAACCAGTTGTGCGCTATGAAAGCGCCGCTACTTTCGTAGCACATTTCACCAAAATGGCACTAGGTGCGCTACGAAAGCGCAAATCTTAGAAATTTCATGTCAAAACATAAAAACTGTCAGAATCCGTTAGGTTATCATACAATGATATCATAGTTAGTCAGTTAGGGGTCATTTCCAAAATGTTTAACCATTCATACCCATCATTACTACCGTAGAGGTGTCATTTGTGAAAAGAAGTTTCAAGTTTGAAAAGGCTGATATGTGTTACTCATTCCAGTTTTCATAACAAGCAATGAAACATATCTGTTTTGAGTTTAAGCTTATGGTCATATTACACCAAAGCTATTCTCGTCTGCTATCAAGCAAGGCTGATCCTTCTATCAAGAGAGGCTGGCCCTTTTAAATCAAGCGAGGATGATCATTAAATTCTGAAGGAAGCAAACAGAAATTTCTGAAGGAAAGAATGACAGAGGAGAAAAAGAATCATAGGTCAGGACATTGTTTAAGGTTTGAACCTGAAAGCACAAGAGTTATATCTAAAGAAAAAATAGTGTTAGATGCTTTCAGAAAGGCAGGATGTTTAAAGTTCTATGAAAAGCTGCAAGGTGGACACAGTCAGGTATCAAAAGAATTTGTTTTGCATTTCAATGGTACAAATACAAAGGTGGGAATGTTGAACATGTCAGTAACTCCTGAAACTATAGCTCTAGTGACTGGGATACCTAGAGGACAGGAAACATGGTTTAAGGGTTTCAGATTTGATATGGAGGCATGCAAGGTGTTTTTAAAGCCAGAATATACAGAGATGGATTTAAATAATGCAATTCCCAGAAACTGCATTAAAGATAGCTATGCTAAACTAATTTTCAATATCCAGAGATATTTCACATGCGAGGGCAGGTACCACAAAGTTTACTCCTGCCATTTCAAACTTCTATTACACTTCACAGGTATAATATCTCTAGACTTACCATTTAACCTGTATAGAAGCATTGCTAAAATGGCTAATAAGGTTCAAGTGAAATCTGAAGAATGTGAAACATCTTTGTTTCACCATGGTTTAATCAAACTTTTTGTCTTGAATGAGCTCCAAAAGATTAATAGAGATTGATCATCTTTTCTATTTATATGTGGATTTGGAATAGAAGATCAAACTCCAGTCAATAACCCTAAGGCAAAAGAATCTCTACCAGCAGAATCCAACAAACCTGTAGTTACAAGGACAAAAAGGTTAGTGAAATTGAAGCCTAGGAAACAAGTAAAGGACAAAGTGGAAAGGATACCAGTGGTCATTGCAGAAACCCCTTCACCTGTAAAACAAGGGTTACAAGAAATCAAAGAAGCTACACATAAACAGACAGTTGGTAAACAAATTCTACAGAGAATTACTAGAAGTCAAGCTGCAAAGTCAAAAGGGAAAACAATACTTTCAGAAACAAGTGATAGCCCAGGTTTGAAAGGGAACTTAGATGATATTTTGCATGCAATAGATATAGAAGAGTCTCCTTTAGTTCAAGCTGACTTCATAGGAGTTGATGATGGCAAACAGAAAAGGGTGAAATCATCGAAGAAGCTGGAGTTTAATGATAAAGATGCAACATTTGTTTTCAAGGCTAGGAAGCCTGCAACTAGACAATCAAAGAGGATACAGGAGCTTAATGCAGAGGTTGAGAAAAAAAATGAAACACCTATTGTTATAGCATCATTTCTCACCTTGACATGATTCATGATTGCTACATGGCTTTATGGGCACCCATTCCTACAGACTTGGACAAATTCACTTAAAAACAGTGGAAAATCCTTCATACGCGACTATGCCCGTGTTTTTTCGCGTGTATACGCGAGTACAGCTAGACTTTTCCGCGTATGCCATTTTAATGATTAAAAAATATATAAAAATCCCTAATTTCGCGCTGGGTTGATGGTTACTCAGGTAGTTCAACTACCCCAGCCCGTGGCCAACTGTTTCCAACTGCTGAAACTACTTGGAGGACTATAAAAAGACCTCATATGTATGGCCTAAGGGAGGTAGAGAATTATTATTATTATACTCGGTTGGTTCCCTATCCAAGTCTGATTCCCCGTGCCTCCTGCACTTTCCCAGTTCATTTCAGGAAACCCTTGTTTCCTTGAGATACACATCCCTTTATATGTTATCTCGTATGCACTCATTTGGAAGGAGTCTTAGCGAGGCAAGGGCCGGACGGATCCGGACGACGGTCTGCGAAGGCCTTGGAAGGATCAGGTGATCTCTCCACTTACTTTTGTACGTACTATTTTTATAATACATAAGTATCATGCTGTTCCCGAAGTAAACGTGTTAGTGTATGCTTTAATGTATGAAGAATATTTGTTATACAAGCATTCATGATGATTTATTTAATGTTTTATATGAATCTCACTAACATATAGAGTAGAAATATACTGTACAACTTGTCCTGTGTGTTGGTTTCTTCTTGTATTTCAGGTGAAAGAGGAAGGACGGTTGCAGGGAGTTTGAACTCCACGTGGATCTACTTCAAACGTAGGACCAACGGGTAAACCTCTCGTTCTGCTCTATTTCGTTTTTATGACTGTGCATGATCGTGTGAGTCTCTGTTAAGTAGTACGCCCCTGCTCTGTGGAGGTTGAATCCCAACCAACCTCTAGGGTGTTAAATCCCCGAAACAGAACTGGCGACTCCACTGGGGATCACATTTTTGTGATTCTCCTGTTGGGTTGTTTCAGCTGTTTGGTAGGTTGCCAACAGTTTCTTCTGTCTTTTACAGTCCAGTTTGCTTTCTTGCAGTCAGTTTGAAGCTTTTATACCTTTCCCAGACTTGTACTTTTTATTTTTCACTATCTTTCTTTGTATACGCAGTTTTTCTTGCACACAGTCGCGTATACCCGCGAGTTTGTGTAGAAGGAACCGCGTATACGCGGTTTTCCCTCAACACAGACGCGTATACACGCCTGTTGCATAACTGCAAGGTCGCGTATACCTAGGCTGAATTTGAAATTTCAAGATTCTGGTGTTTTTGGTCTTTTCTGGCTGTGGAAGCCTGTGTTTGCAGAGTCTTTGTACTTACTGGAGTGTGACACAAGTGGTTTTAAGTCTTGGTTCTCTTTCGTTTGTCCGAAAACTGATCTTTTTGGCGAAGTGTTCTTGTTGGTGCTAGCACTCCTGGATTGAGTTCCAAGATCACTTTCTGAGCGTTCTTGGTTGTTCTGCTTTACCAGAACAGAGAGCTTCTGCTCACTGACTCGCTCCTGTCTTTGTGTTGTGCTTCGCATTGCGTTCTTTGCTTTATTTTCGATTGGTTTTCTTGAGTTTCATAGGCTAGGGTTTTGTTGCAATTTTCGAAGATCTTTTCTTGTTTCTTTGGAGTTTTGTGTTGCAACGAATTTGCACTATTTCTCTTGGCTGTTTGATTGAGTTTTTGGTCTTCCGTTGCTCTCATTGATCTTGCTATTATTAGCCTTATAAGTTTTGGGGGCATAGCTGAAGTTTATGCTTGAAATTCGATCTCGTTTTGGCTTGGATTGGGATAGTTGTTCTTGGTTTTCTTGAAACTCTTGTTTTATAAAACTGAAAAGCCCAAAAACATTTGTTTTGCTTTTTGTTTTTTGCATATCAAAAACTCAAAAAACATTGTTTCTTGTTTTTGTTTTTGTTGTTGCCTTTTTCATTTTCGTTTGGCTTCATCTTTTGAGACTTTAGTGAAGTTTCTTGCTTCTAGTTTCCCGCTTGATTGTGAAGGGAGGTTGTCTTTTGATTTCTTCTTCTTCTTGTTGAGTATTTTGGTGTCTTATATTGAGAGTTCTTGTTTGCAAGAATTAGCTTTCTGGATATCAAAAGATTAGTTGAAACTGAAGGAGCCTTTTGGGAAATTTCACCTTGTTTCAAGGGACTTTCTGCATCTTAGAATTTACATGCTAGTGGTCATTTGCATTAGGTGCATCAATCATTTAGTTAGCTTCTTAATTTTTGTGCGTGTGAGTTTGTAATTCGAAAAGAAAAATACATTTTTAGCCTCGTAGAACTTACATAGAAATTGCTCTTCATCGAAAGACTAAGAACTGCATGTGCATGTAGTCAGGTTTTTATTAATTTCTTTTGCGTCAGAACATCATTGGTTTAAACTCCATATCCTTGTGACTTAATACAACAGCCCTTAAAATAAGCGATTAAATCTAAAATCAACTAGCAAGTTTTATTTAGTGTCAATCACCAACTAGCTAGGTTGTAGGGCCTTGGAATAGGAGAGAGGAGAGTTAACTCTCCAAGGCCGCTCAAACAAACATAGAAGTTTATTAATTGAGCGAAATCCAACTCCGTGAGGTGGACTGGGAAAGCTCTCATCCGAGAGTCAAGCGCGAGGGGAAGTGAAGGTTAAGAAGAGGGATAGCCCCCCTCCGATTAGTTGAATCTAACCTCAAGACCGTTCCGCCCAGCTTCTGATACGGATTGGTGTCCATAGTTGTTGTTCCTAGGTTCCACACAGGTGACTGCGGGGGGGAATACCCGTGGTACCTGAGGCAGACGTCGTATCACTTCCAGCAGTACTTCTGGGGGGTGCCCTTGCGAAGCTTGGGTACTTGAGCCGGCAAAGGCTGTTGTTAGGAGGTCAGTGTAACTGTTTCTGATACCTTCGCTAGTTGTTCTGGGCCCTAATCATCCCAGACTGCTTTCGGAAGGCCCTATACTTCGCTTTCCTGTATTTTGGTGTCCGGTCCTCATCACCCGGAGCGGAAATACTTGGAGGCTGTTTGCTTGCTGTTTCTCAGGGATTTTGATTTTAGTGAGTGCTCTTTGCTCCTAGCTTTCCTAGCTTTTCACTTTTCTTGAGTCTAATATAATAAATCTGTAAAAGTGGCTGATCAAGCGCCTCGACGTTCGAGGAGAATCCGGGGGTTATCTCCCGAGAGTGCAGAGCCTTCTTCGAGAAGGCGTAGGAGCGATTTAGCAGGTGGTTTTCACCCTGTAGAGTCTGACGCTGTGGAGAGAGATCCTCCACTAAGGTCTCAAGGTTTCGTTGCTGATTCCGGTGTCGGTTCCGAGAGGAGCGTTCCGCTCACCTCGAGAGTATTGTTTCCTCAGGAAGAAGATTTTCAGATAGAAGATATACCTGAGCCTGCAGCTACAGGTCCATCTCCTCTTCCTCTTGATCATCCGTTTGTTATTCAGTACGTCGGACCGGAGTCTGAGAGACCGCCGGATCTTCCTTATCTTTCTTATCTTTCGATGGCCACGACTGGGAACGCGGCTTCTACCGTGAGTGCTGCGGGCATTCAGACCCCTGCTTCTGTCGAGGCAGGGGGCACTATTGCTCTATCTTCGAGTGCTTCTAGCACTGCTATGTTTGGCTCTGGGTTCACCCAAGCATATGCTTCTCAATCTGGTCCCTTCGTTTCAGGGATGTCCATTGCCGGAAATCCCTCTTTTTCCTTTACCGCCGGTGCAGCTGGATCTACGCCCATGTCCAACATGGCTAGTGGATCAGCTTCTTTTCAGGGTTTCCCCTTTGGGACTGGGTATATTCCTAGTCCCAATCCTTCTTTAGGGTCGTTTCCTTTTACGTCCCAGACCCAAAGTTTCAATCCTTGGGCTCAGGGGCCAAGTTCGACTGCTTTTATGGGGTGGAATCCTATGTTTGCAACGTCGGGGGCAGGGAATCAGTTCATCGCGAGTCATCCAGGGAATGCTTCTTTCCCCGCATCGAGTGCTTATCAGTATTTTTCTCCTCTCTCTAATGCGTGGAACCCCTATCAGGGGCTTTCCTCTTCAGTCAATACTTCAGCGGGGGGAACTAGCCTGGGTTATGGTAACTCGGCGTGGGGAGGAGGTTCTTCTCCGTTTTCTACGGGTCCTTTCTGGCAGCCTGGTGCCTCATCAAATCCAGGCTATTCTTTTCAGAATGTTGGAAATCCATCCCATCAAGGATGGAATTCTCAGGCTCCGCCGCGATTACCATTTCTGGCAACGTTAAACTTGCCAGACTTGGCGAAGTTAACTAATGACCCGATTCAGTATAGTCCCGGTTGGCCTCCGGTTCCAACCAAACTTCCTTCAGACATTCCTAAGTTTGAAGGTAAGAATGGTGAAGATCCGGCAGACCATGTCACCACATTCCACTTATGGTGTTCATCCAACTCTCTGATCGACGATTCGATTAGATTGAGATTATTTCAGCGCACCTTAACCGGAAACGCCGCGAAGTGGTATATAGAGCTTACTGGGGGCAGTTTCGCCACATTTGGAGAACTGGCTGTCACTTTTCTTAACCATTTCCAGTGGCCTGTCAGATATGAGGCTGGGACCGAACTCCTGGCTAATTTTAAGCAGGATGAGGCAACTCACATTTCTGATCATATTCAGGAATGGAGGAGAAGGAAGAGGCTACTTAAAGCCCATATTCCAGGTGAGTTCCTTCTCGAGTGGTTTTTGAAATCGCTTCAGTCAGATATTTCAAAGGATGTATCCATGTCAGGGGTATATTCCGAGGAGCAGGCCATCTTTAGGGCCCAACAGTTAGAGTTGATCTATTCTCAGTCTGGCATGCTTTACAAGTATTTGCCCAATGCTCCTCGCTCCAAATTGGATCTATCGAAACCTAAACCTGGTCCGCATGGTGACGGACTTGTCGGATCGGTCAGTAGTAGTGCAGCCAGCCTGCTTTCTCAATTGCAGCAGTTATCTTTACAATCTGCTTCTTCTGGTCAGGCCGTGCCTGCTGATTCTTCACCTTCCCAGTCTTTGTCCATTAATGCTGTCCAATCTTCTCAACCCAAAGGAAATCAACAGTCCGATGGGAAGAAGAAGGGACGTAATAACAAGAAGAAGGGAAAGAATGGGAAGGGCAATGCAAATAAGACCAACGAGCGTGTTGGTGAAGGGCAAAAGGAGAAAAGAAAGTTAAGTTTCCGTGCAAGCTTTGTGCTGGAGACCATCTCACGCATCTTTGCCCAAAAATTCAGGATGCTCAGCGCCTGTTATCTCAGCAAGGTTCTTCTAGTTCCCAGGCTGTGCTAACAAACCCTTTTCCCCAAGGGCAGCAATTAATTGCTGGCGCGAATCAAAATCCTGGGGCTTCCTCTGGAGGTCCTCAGGAAGGGGAAATTCCATCGAATATCTTTATGATGAGTGCTCACGTGGATGTCGCCACGAGATCCCGTGATTATGGCGGAGAGGAATCTTCGAAAGCTAAGGAAGTTCCCGATGCTACTGAGCCGCTTCACATCACGAAGCCAACTGTCGAGTCTATGCCTCGGATGCCAAAAACATCTTCTAAGTGGTCAACGATTAATCCGAACATGAGGGCTGCCCAGAACTACTCGATTGTAGAAGATCTGGCGCAGAGTCCTTGTGCTATGTCAGCTTTAGAGGTACTCCAGTCTTGTCCGGCTCAGCGCAGTGCTTTGCTCACTGCCATTGGAGCTATAGATCCGAAAAATTCTCTTCTGATTACCTTTGATATGAAGAAATTTAAGAAGAGACTTCCTCATCATATGGCCTTCCATATTAAATCATCGTACCGGAAGACTAATATCTTTCGCACGGTCGTTGATGAGGGTGCTTCTACTTGCGTGATGTCTCTCGCATGCTGGAAGACACTAGGATCTCCCAAAGCCGTTCCATCTAGCACTATTCTTACTGCATTCGATGGCCATTCTCATAGGCCCCATGGTATTGTCCCGGCTTTGCCCATCTGTGTTGGGGGCAAAACCGTTAACATAGAGGTTGAGGTAGCAGATGCAGCCTTGGACTACAACCTTCTGTTGGGGAGAAACTGGATATATGATATGGATGCCATTGCATCTTCACTATTTCGGATAGTATGTTTCCCCCACGAAGGGAGGATAGTTACGGTGGATCAACTGGACTGTCCTCCTGTAGACCTGGATGCACCTCCTGACTCATCTGTTCCTAAGTTGGACAATACTAAGGCACCTATCGAGAATCTGGGAGTTGGAATGTATTCTTCCCTGATGGGATCTTTTGATCTTCCTCCTCCTAAGGTGTCTATCAATGCTATTTCATCCTCCAAGGCTCCCCTTCAAAGAGAGTTCTTTCGAACTCATTATTTTTCGGACCCTTGGACCTTACCTTCCCCAACTGCCACTTTGGAGGAAGGGCAAGTGGGTGGAATGGCATTCCCGATTTCTGCAGCTGAGATTGCATAACAGTCTGTTGTTGACACTGCAGAGTCTGATCCAGCTCCTCTTTCGCCAGAAGAGTTGGATGGTGATGTGGCTCCGGCTTGGACGCTTACTTCTTCTTCTGCCCAGGATTGTCTAGATACCACTCTTCCATCTCAAGAGGCCATCCTGGAAGCAATGACAGGTATAGAGAGACCGTGGGATGACTTGCATCATCGGTCTTACTTCCTACCTGACTTGAGCGAAGTCGAAGCTAGTTTTCCAAGTCCTCAGTCTCCTGGACCTGTTCACCCAGTCTTGAGCCCCTTAGCACCAGCACAGGTTTATGCTGAAGGGAACATGGCTGTGATATCTCCGACTATCCCGGTGAACATCTCCAGGAATCCCAACATTATCGAGAACGTTTTCATTGGAGCTGAATGTTCCCGTGAAGAAGTTCAAATCTATACCGAGCTCTTCAAAGAGTATAGGGATGTTTTGGCTTGGTCTTATGAGGAAATGCCTGGCATAGACCCATCTATCGTCCAGCATGAGATCAAGACGTATGAAAACGCTAAGCCGGTCAGGCAAAAACTTCGTCCGGCTAATCCTAGGAAGGCAGCAGCTATCAAAGCTGAAGTTGAAAAGCTGCTTAAGGCGGGATTCATTTTCCCAGTTCCTCTGACTGAATGGGTTTCAAACCCCGCTCCTGTTGATAAAAAGCAAGGAACAATTCGAGTGTGCATCGATTTCAGAGACCTGAATAAGGCGTGTCCTAAAGATAATTACCCCACACCCTTCATTGATCAGATTATTGATGAGTGTGCCGGTAACTAAATTTTTTCCTTCATGGACGGTTTTTCTGGTTACAATCAAATTACTATCCGTCCAGAAGATCAACATAAGACCGCATTTATTTGTCCCTGGGGTACGTTTGCATATAATAAAATGCCTTTTGGTCTGAAAAATGCTGGAGCTACTTTTCAGCGGGCCATGTCTTACGCCTTCCACGACATCAAGAAAATTATAGAGGCATACTTAGATGATCTAGTTGCTCATTCTCGAAAGAGGATGGATCATCCAGGACACCTCCGGCAAATATTTGAGAGATGTCGTTTTTATAAAATTCGTTTGAATCCGAACAAGTGCGGTTTCGCGGTAACATCCGGTCGGCTGTTGGGATTTATCGTGTCTAGTGAAGGGATAAGGGTAGATCCCTTCAAGGTTGAGGCAATACTTCGGTTGCCTCCCCCGTCTTCAATCCGTCAACTTCAAAGTCTCCAAGGGAAGTCTAACTTTCTTCGGAGGTTTATCGTTAACTATGCCGAGATTACAAAGGGATATATGAGACTGTTGAAGAAAGGAGTTCCTTTTCTTTGGGATGACTATGCTCAACGCTCATTCGATGCCTTGAAAAAGGCATTGACCTCTGCTCCTTTACTGAGTCCACCCGATTATAGCAGAGATTTTCTTTTGTATCTGGCTACAGCAGAATCTACCATTGGTATGGTTCTGGTTCAGGAGGATGACGCTCTGGCTGAGCATGTTATTTACTACCTTAGTCGAGGACTGGTAGGACCTGAGCTGCGATACACCCCGATAGAAAAATTAGCCTTAGCAGCAGTTCATGCTGTGCAGCGACTCCGGCATTATATTATTCTTCGCAAAACTTATGTCTTGGCAGCTGCCAATCCATTTTAGTTTGTCCTCAGCAGGCGAGTGATTGGGGGCAAATATAACAGATGGATTGTGATTTTACAAGAATTTGATCTAGAGTTCATGTCTGCCAAATCCAAGAAGTCATTAGTTTTTGCGGAATTGATCTCCGAGTTGCCTTGTGGAGAGGCGATGATCTATGATGAGTCCTTTCCTGACGAACACTTGTTTCTGATCTCTCCACAAGATCCTTGGTATGGGGACATCATTGTATATCTCCAGACTGCGAAGTTTCCCTCTTCTTTTTCGAAAGATGAGCGCCGTAAGCTGCGTCACTTAGCTAAAAGTTATCTGATTATTGGTGATGCTTTGTACCATCGAGGGGTTGATTCAATCCTAAGACGCTGCTTAACTTTCGAAGAAGCTGAGGCTGTGCTCAATGATTCTCACGGTGGAGCTTGTGGGGGTCATTTATCAGGGGTTGCTACAGCCCAAAAGATTTTGCGTGCTGGCTACTTCTGGCCCTCGATTTTCAAAGACTGTATTGAATCGGTCAAGAAGTGTCATCCTTGTCAAGTGTATACTCAAAAAATGCGCGCTCATCCAGCTCCGCTTTTTCCAGTCGTTACTGTCGGACCCTTTACAAAGTGGGGTATGGATTATACTACTTGTAACCCGCCTTCGGCAAAAGGTCACAGGTACATTATCGTAGCAGTAGACTACTTTACGAAGTGGGTCGAAGCTATGCCTACTTTTGGGAACGATGGTGAGACTGCAGCTCTTTTCTTCTTCAACCAAGTCATTGCTCGTTTCGGTATACCTAGAGAGATTGTCACTGACCATGGCAGTCACTTTCAGAACAGTATGATGGCTGAGTTGGCTCTTAAATTGGGTTTCCTGCAGGAGCATTCATCTCCATATTATCCTCAGGCCAATGGCCAAGTGGAAGCCGTGAATAAGTCCTTGAAGACAATTCTTCAACGGACGATTGATAAACATAGATCCAATTGGCACATTATGCTATATCCTGCACTCTGGGCATACAGGACGTCAGTGAAAACTGCAACTGGCTTTACTCCGTTTCAGTTAGTCCACGGGGTGGAATCCGTATTTCCCATTGAATGCGAGATTCCTTCCCTTAAACTAGCTGTTGAGCTTCTTCCTGACACTTCTAGTCTGGCAGAGCGGCTTCTTCATCTGGAACATCTTGATGAGCAGCGTCGAGATGCTACCACGTTGAACGAAGCGCATAAAAACCGAGTCAAAGTCCAGTACGATAAGGCGGTTAAGCCTAGGGTCTTTTCCGAAGGTGACCTCGTTTTGGTCTATGCCCAAGAAAAGGATGCCTTGGGGGCAGGAAAGTTTAAATCGATGTGGTATGGCCCCTATATCGTCAAAAAGGTCCTTAAGAAAGGAGCATATACCTTGGTTGACTTTGAAGGAAATGAGTTGTCGGAGCCCCGAAATGGGCTCTATCTGAAGAAGTGTTATGCCTAGGCTTTGGCCTGGCATTTTGCTTTGTATATAGTAGTTTTTTGTCTTGTACATATCTGTTTGATTTTCGATTTTTGATGGGATGGTGATGTTTTTGATCTGCTTTGGCAGGTTGTGTTGATGTCATGAGTCATTATGGTTTCGCTGATGGTGCTAGTAGACACACCCGGAACTTAGCTTCCGCGGCTTGGGTGCTTCATTATCCTTCCGGTCAGCTGTTGGTATCAAGAGGGGTCTGCATTGGTCCTGCTTCCAATAACGTAGCAGAATACACTGCAGTCATTCATCTACTCTTGGAGGCAATATCTTTGGGTGTTGATTCGTTGGTAGTTTTCTTGGACTCCCAGCTGGTGGTGTCGCAGTTGAACAACACTTATCGGGTACGAGATCCATTTTTATTACGATTGTTCTTGAGGGTACGTTTATTACAAAGGTCATTTCAATTTTTAACATTCATTCATATTCCTCGAGCTGACAATTGGTTTGCTGACTCATTGGCTAATCAAGCTTTAGATTGGCATATTAATCATTCAATACAATAAAATCTAATCATCAAAAACATCATACATTTGATACATTTATCACATCACATCAAAATATCGTTGTATATATATCATCAGTATGTCAAAAAAAAAAAAACTTTACAAAATTTTGGATCCATCAATGCCGTACAAAACTTGGGCTTATGCCCCATCATGTTCAGTCTCAAAAAATATACAGTCATCTAATATGTAAAAACTATCTACTCTTGAGGACCCTGCCCAGCGTTCCTATAGAACATCACTGCAGTGGCCACACGGCGGAATAGTCTAACCCAGTCCCGGGGTACTCCTACAACCCGTCTCTGGACGGCTTCTGGCAAGTCCTCCACAGCAGCCAGAGGGATTTGGCGGGTCAGTCCCTCCAAGTTTCTCTGAACGGCCTGGAGTGTCCTGTCAGAATCCGCTGTCTCTGCTTCACCTCTGTGGCGTTTGTGACGTGCTAGGCCCTCAGGACGCACTGGTCCAACATCTGAAACATGATCATTTTTTCATTTGTCAGTCATTATGAATCCAATCCAAAAACATGTTTGTTTTTCATTTTTTCATACATATTTGAAAATCCAAAAAAAATCATATAAGTTAAAATTTTTGAAAAAAACTTACCGACTGCTCCCCATGCTGCACCGGGTGGAAGTACTAGATCTGGATCTCCTCGGAAATCCATCCCGGCATAGGGATAGTCATCTACTGCGATGATCTGTTCTCTCCACCATAAGAAGAACTCATCATCCCAGGTAGTTCGGGGTACCTCGCTGCCCCCCAGTCTCTTCATCATGTCTGCCCAACGGGCAATTCTTGGGTCCCGAGGGTTGCTGATAGTTGAGATGACTTTGGGTCTCAAAGCTGGAACTCTCTCGAAGAAGAATGTAGTCAAAATGGTTCCATAGCCAAAGTGTTTTGTATGTGTTTTGCGAATGGAGGTCAGTTGTTGTTTCATGTTCAGTAGCAGGGCAGTGCACCAATCATACAAATGAATTAAGCACTCTACAGCTATGCTCATGTGCGTCCTGGACGCCTGATGCAGTGAGGCAGATCCTGCCACTCTGCCGATGGTGAATAGGAGGATCTTCATGTGCAAGTCCTTGATATCTCTGATTGCAATCTGTGTGCCAACTTTCTTGGAATCTTCTATGCAATAGATTTGGACATAGTCCTCCACGGTTAACCCTCCCAGGGGCCTTCCGTTCAGATCCACTGGGTCTCCCCTTCTGGAGAGTCCAGTGATGAAGTATATATCTTCCACTTCTATGCGTAGTGGCATTTGATCAATGATGAAACAATCCTGATCCGGTTCCCAATAATTTACCAACATTTCAAGCAATCTCACATTACTTTTCATATTGGGCATCTTGAAAAATTTGAATAATCCACAGTTTCGGAGGACATTTTGTGCTGCGCGATCTTCCATGACCTCTTGGTCTATTGCACTATGCTCGCGTTCCCTCCATGAAATTGTCATCCTAAAAAAATTCATTAAAATTTGCATTAGAAACTCATTTTTGAAATTCGGACTTGCGCATACGCTAGTTTCGCTGTGCACAGTCGCGTATACACGCGACTTTCCTTCTTTGAACCCGCGTATGCACAGATACGCATTTTTTAATAAGGGTTTCCAGGTAAAAATCCACTTAATTTTAAATTTTAAACGGACAAAATGAATCAACAAGATGAATAAGGAGCCTACCTGAAGTTTCGCTGAATTCCGACGGTCGGTTGTTGCTGATTTGACGAAACAAGTTTTTAGCTCCAGAGCTCTTTTCCAAATCAGCTATGCAATAATGAACCAATTGAGAGGTAATTTGTGTATTTATGGCTAAAAATTGAAAATTTTCGCAAAAATTTCCTTGTGCTCATTTTTTCGATCTGTCTTATGTTGTATAACTCGATTGCTTGGAAGTACCCAGTTTGGTATATTTCAGGTACATTTTGACATTTTCGAGATTTTTCCCAGTTTCTGGCCCATGTGTTCAGACTCTTCACGGCAGGTATATGATCTTCACTGGCATATAGGTTAGGGAATCACTTTCCGTTGCATCTTGCATTCTAGCCTCCATACTGATCACTTGCCTTAGGGTCGATCCCATCAGGTCATGAGTATTATACCCATTTCACTCGCCGATTTTTAAATCATGACTGGATGGTAGAGCCTTCCTTTACATGGGCTTCCTAGTTAGTTCCTCGCTATCACTTGTTGCCCATGCTGCTTTTTATGTAGGCTCGGGAGTCCTCTTTAGTCCCACCATGTCTTTCGTGTTGAAGCTTCATTCTTCTCCTTCATCACTTATCATTTTTCTGGCTTATACCCTAGAGGCTCCCTGGTGTCGTTAAGTTGTATTACCGCATTGCATATTGGCTACTTGTTTATCCTGGCCTTTAGCCGGCTTCATTTGGACTCGATGTTTAAGCCAACTTTTGACCTTGACTTTCTGTACAAGTTAACCATTGCATGCACTTAGCTATCACGACTTGACACCCTTGTACCCATGGATGGAACGTTCCTCTGAGTATCACTGACCAGTTTTCGCCACCTTGCATTGAGCATAGGATTGTTCCAAACCCCAGAACTAGTGCATCTGCTTTCTTGATACTCGTTCTATCCATTGTACCATAGCATTCTTTTATTCTTTTTCAGGCTTATTATGAAAAAGACAAAAAAAAATTAAATATAACAAAAAGAGCGGGAACGGGATGTATCTTCGTTATTTCGATGGCAGTACAGAGTCAGTTTGTCGCCCTTGAACAAAGCACATATACTTATATATATATCCTTCATTTGGGATGGTTCTAGTTTGACCTAGGTTCAGCCTTTACCATGTTTCACTTGTCAGTTCTCCCCCGGTCGGTTATCTCTTCCGATCATATGGAGAGTTTTTTTTGCCTCCTGCGAGACAGACTTATACAGTGTCACTTTTTACTGCCATGGTCATCACAGAGTCGTGCTTTTGTTCAAGGGAAGTCTAGCCTGAGTCGGCCATTCTGCGGTGTCTCTTGACTCATTATTTAGTCGGCCTTCCCGGTCTTGTCAGTATCATGTTCTATCACATCAGATGTTTTGGTCTTCTGCTCGTGCTGGTTTGAGAAGGTCCCCATTGACTTCTTGCCGGCGGGTTTGTCTCTTATCGACTACGACACATTGCTCCGAGAGCAAACCTAGAGCCGCACCTTGGGCATATTTCCATCATTGATAGGTGACCTCGTGCTCAGCATTTGATCATCATCATGGGTCTTTGACTGAGTGGTTTCCCCTGTGTTCGACGTCAGCACACATTATCACACTTTGGATTCGTGCAGTACCTTGATTTCCATTTGACCCTATCGGTGGATTTCTCGCCTCTGTGTCAGCTTTCATTATTGGTTGGTTCAGAGGGTTTCTTCCGTGCGCTAGTTTCATCTTGTGCACGTCGGAAACGTTCTTCAGTTTTGGTTCCATCACTCTCCTTCGTCCGATTCCTTCCAAATCTTGGCCTGCGGGTTACACTCGCGCTGGACTGATGTGGGATGCCTTAATGCCTTCCTTCCAGCAGATCTTTTCCCATCGACTCCGACTCATTGCTCTGGGAACAAGGTCTAGAGTCTTTTTGTCGGAAGACTTTAGGGTTTGGCAATTACTGGTGGTGACTCTTCGTTTATCACAAAGTGAGGATTCATCATCATTCTCGATTGTGATTCTTTCAAGTGTTCACTAACTCATTCATTCATACCTTGTCGGGATTTGTGACTGGGCACCTGACACCTATTATCATTACACGTGGTTGTCTCATGGCTGGTTAACCTTAACACTATTGCCCGGTAATCCAACGATTTCTCACATGGTCGATCACCTCATAGCCATTTATTCCTGTGTGAATTGTGCCGTGTGGTGGTGAAGACCCCGGGTCGCATTTGATTTTTGCTCATCGCTGGACAGCTTCTTCGGCCGCGTTGTTGCCGTCAATTTTTGAAAGGTTGCACAAAGACAAGAAAGATCTATATGTTGATCCCCAGCTGCGTGATTGTACCGTTTGATCCGCCCATCCGCACTTGAGATCTGCCATTTCGATCGTACATCCGCCTGCACTATCTTTGATCAGCTTTCTATATATGATACTTGGACATTGATACAGACTTGTATTTCCGGGCCCTGCTCAGATGATTCACTATGTACTTTCAGTTCAGTTATACTTGTATACATGTTGGATCTATTCAGTACTTTCTATATATATGATGTATTTTTGATTGAGCATGGGTATGCCCGCCTCAGCATGTGTTGACTCTCTGATTTCTTTCATTGGTTTTTGGCAGGCTGAAATCTGGTGAAGTCCTCTCTTGTCCTTGCGAAGTTCTTTCTATGTGCATAATACATTTCGGCCATCATGTACCCCTTCTGACCTCATATATTAGGGGGCATATGTTATAGCATCATTTCTCACCTTGACATGATTCATGATTGCTACATGGCTTTACCTTGACATGATTCATGATTGCTTCATGGCTTTATGGGCACCCATTCCTACAGACTTGGACAAATTCACTTAAAAGCAGTGGAAAATCCTCCATACGCGACTATGCCCGTGTTTTTCCGCGTGTATACGCGAATCACGACTGAAATTTTAAGTATGCCATTTAATGAAAGAAAAAATATAAATCCTAATTCATGGTGGGTTGATGGTTACATAGGGTATAAATAGCTTGCCCAGCTAGTGGCCAACTGTTTCCAGGCTGGCTTATGAAGTTCTCGGGAGCCTCATGTGTATGGCTAAGGGAGAGAGAGTGTGTATGTCTCTCTGTGGTTCCTATTGATGGTTACCATGCCTCTGCACTTTTACAGGATTCATTTGAAACCCTGGCTGTGAGATGCATCTTTATATGTTATCTCGTATGCACTCATTTGGAAGGAGTCTTAGCGAGGCAAGGGCTGGACGGATCCGGACGACCGTCTGCGAAGGCCTTGGAAGGATCAGGTGATCTCTCCACTTACTTTTGTACGTACTATTTTTATAATACAGAAGTATCATGCTGTTCCCGAAGTAAACGTGTTAGTGTATGCTTTATTGTATGAAGAATATTTGTTATACAAGCATTCATGATGATTTATTTAATGTTTTATATGAATCTCACTAACATATAGAGTAGAAATATACTGTACAACTTGTCCTTTGTGTTGGTTTCTTCTTGTATTTCAGGTGAAAGAGGAAGGACGGTTGCAGGGAGTTTGAACTCCACGTGGATCTACTTCAAACGTAGGACCAACGGGTAAACCTCTCATTCTGCTCTATTTCGTTTTTATGACTGTGCATGATCGTGTGAGTCTCTGTTAAGTAGTACGCCCCTGCTCTGTGGAGGTTGAATCCCAACCAACCTCTAGGGTGTTAAATCCCCGAAACACCTATTGTTTATGAAGAGATAATAGACCTTTCTTCACCTATATCATAATATACCAAAAACTGAGTATCTTCAACACAAAAAAAAAAAAATCAGTTATGAAAAAATGGAGGAGAAATTAAAATCAGCAAACCATGAAATTACCAAGTTGAAGAAAAGAGCTAGAAAACATGCCATTGAGAAAACAAGGTTCAAGAGGATGAAAGTTTTTTGGGAAGGTGAAAATTTTTATAAACCAGAAATACGTAGCAGTGAGGAACAGTTCTTCACCTAGACAATCCCAGCCATAAAAGAAGCAAAGTTTGTGAGAGTCATGAATACTCATTTGAGAGCTAGCAACAAGAAGATAAGAATACAAGTTGAATATTTGGAGATTCAGCTAAAAAAATCTCAAGAAAATCTAAAGGAACAATGAAACGGAGTAATTGAACAGTCCAATAAAGTAATAAATTTATAAGTCAGTTTCTCATTAAGGTGAAGACAAATTTTGATGAAGATCATGTTTTTGAGGTCAGGTTACTATGTTTTTGAGATATTAACAACCCTCATAAGGTTTAAACATCTCCAAGTTATAAACTTTGAAGATTGTTTTGAGAAAACTGCTTGCACAGTAGTTTCGTAGCGCAGATAGTGAAAATCTGCTGAAATGCGCTACGAAACTGCTGAAGCAGCCTTTTTGCACAAATTTCATAAAAATTTTGGGATAACTCTGATGAATTTGGCTTTGAAATTTCTGGTGGAAGTGTGGATATATCATGACTTGGCTCCTTTGAAGATAACAGGTAAAAAATGATTGAAAAAGCAAGTTTAACACCGAGCTACAAAAAGCGCTACGAAAACAAGCTACTTTCGTAGCACGAGCTTATCCTTTACCTTTTTGCATCATTTCGGATTTGGTTTTATGCATAGCTGGAAGACTAAATAATTATGGGAATATTTGGCAAACATGACACATGTAAACCTGATCCATCAATTGTCAAAGTGCTCGACACTGATAATGAATTAAAGGGCTGAAAAGCAGGAGACATGTTTCCTAATTTATAGGAAAACATTACCACTCACAGCAAGGTTATTTCAAGTGAATGGTCAGCATATAAATTCAAATTCATGGGATTAAAGGTGTCAAAACATGAATTAAAGAGGTGAAAATGTGAAGTTGGGTTACACTTTTTGCCCTTTTTTGAGAAAATTTTCATTTTTTTCGGTTCTTCAACTTTCTGCAAACTATAACAATTTTTCTGAGTAGAATTTCATTTTACGATAAAAATAAAATTTGTGAGAAATTTTGTTAGCTTTCTATTACTTATTTTTTGAAATTTGTTTATGCAGATTTGATATGTCAACTTAGCGTTTCTTTGAGTGTGTGTTTCTTAACAATCAAAGGATTCATAAGAATTCATGTTATGACGCAATGTTGTATTCATTGAAAATTTGTGTTTTTGAGAAAACAAAATGTGTTACAACAATCTAGAAAAATTCTACTTTGGTTTCCTCATATTTACAAAGCCAATGGATGCATATCATAATTACTAGAATTTTTTGAACTGGTCTAATACGAAAAACTGCGTATTTTGGATATGTTTCATGACGCAAGAAATTTCTTAACATATAAGTTATAACTAAAAATCTAAAAGCTACCCATTAGGGACGACGGACCAATGTAATGCCCCATAATTTTTTCAATTTTTTTTACAATGTATTTTGGGAGATACAAAATTTTGATTTCACTGAATCACAATGACCCTCAGAAATTGTTTGCACCCATTTTATTAGAAAAATAATTAAAATTAGTAAATGTTTATGAAATTCCATAAAATTTATATTTCCTGAAAGTAGATTCAATTCTGAAAATGCTTGTCTTGGTTCCGAAAATTAATTAACAACCTTTCATGGAGTTTAATCAGTGCAAAGTTGCAGAAACGTATTCAGAGCCTGGTTTTTGCATAACTGGTGACGCATTAGTTCGGCCGAACTTTGATTAACAGTTCGGCCGAACTATGTTTTGCGTCGATGGCTCGTTAAGTCTAACAACTTAATAGTTCGGCTGAACTTTTGATTAAAATTTCGGCCGAACTATTGTATAACTTTCCGTCAGCCAGAAAGTTATATAGAGCCCCTACTAAAACACATTTCGCGGCAATATAAATTTATGTGAAATCATTCACAATTTTCGCACATTTCGCATTAAGATTTTTAGTCCTATTAGAATTAGGACTTTTCAAAAGCAGTATAGTTGTCATTTTGTAATTAATAGCATGTTTTAGATTAGGAAAGGTGTCAAACACTATGAATTCGATGTCTCTAGTGGAGGATAAGAGAATCCTATCTTGTAAATGTTCTATAAAGAGGATAAGGTCGAAATCCAAGAGGTTGGGTATTTTTATTAGCAAATATTGTGTGTTATTGTATGTCACTGTTTCTTGTTAACTTAATACAGAGATCTGTTCTGACAACTCAAGATTCATAAGGAGTTTATGTTCATCATTGTTCTAATGGCTTTCTTCAATATCTCTATTTGCAGTGGTATTTGTATGTGATACTTAGAATTCATTTAACAATGCTCTAACTTCCTTCATATGAAAATGGACTGTGTGTTTCACTGTGTTACTATTTTTTTCATTGAATTAGACTCCAAATTCCTTGACTTCCATGCTTAATATATTGTGATGTTTTGTTGAAGATTATCTTGACTCCATGGCCTAATGAATGTTTGCTAATCTATGATATAACCAGTTATATCATTTTATCTTTTTACCTTAGAGTTAGCCATCTATCCATTAATCAAAAATCATAAACCTTTGAGAGAGCCCTCTCAGGTTGAGGAGGCTGAGCCTCAACCAAAATATTGGTTTGAAACAGTTACACAAAGTCCACTTGATGGGCAACCCATCAGGTCAGATTTTGTGATAACACATCCGCACATATATATACATATAAACATTATCATAAAACAACCATGATTCTAACAACCATGTGAGACAACGAAATACACTCATACATGTATATACATATAAACATTAGCATAAGCCAATCATGATCCCTGACGACCCTGTCAAACATTGGCATATATATATATATATATATATATATATATATATAATCATAATCACAACACAATTACTATATATCATAAGGTCAAGGTTAAGAGAACTCCCTTTTTTGTACACAACATGCACAATATGGAGAAAAAAATCCCCATCATAGCCAAGGCATCTGATGCCTAAAATCCATTTACTTTACCTCTCTTGTTACCTTTCTTATGACTGTCCTACCACCATCCATTTACCCAAATGGACCCAACCATTCCAACCGGTTGTCATACTCTTGCCTTCAATTTCCCTTTACATGCACGGGCTTCATCTGGGACTTACATTACCTGTTAGGTTTCATTAAGCTCTCCCCGAGCTCTATTAAATTTCCTCTTTCCCCAACTAATTCTCAATACCCTAAAAACATAAAAGGAAATAACAAGAATCCAATAAGAAGAAAACCATGGAAAACCAATAACAATATAACTCCACAAACAAATTGGCATGGCCATGCACGAGACATAAATAAATTGCAAATCAAATGAAAACAAATCACAAATAATCGAAGCACAAAACCTTCAACATAAACCATGGCTAAATCCCCATGGTTTCCAAATGCTTCCAAGGGAAAACTCAACCTGAGCCTTCTTCAAGATTTCATGGCAGTATCTTTTTCCAGGAAATCCCCTACATCATACTCCCATAAATACATAATTATCATTGTATAAACAAATATACGAATATACCAGTTACCTTACCTTGTTGTACACAACACGCTGACCTATAACTGAACACGTACATATATCTTCTCTCAAGGCACTCCAATTACTTAATCCAAGCATAAATAGAAACCAATTTTTATACATGCCAATACATGTTCATGAATCTGGCACATATCCACATAACTTTAGACAAAATCAAAGTCAATAAGACTTCATGTATTCATGCAAAGCACTCATTCGTTTGGAATTGCGATTTTAAAACATAGCCAATGGAATTATCACCCAATTCCTTTCTTTTACCTTTTTCCTTACTACAATTGAGTCTTATTAGGTGGTATCACATCACCCAGTTGTTAGTTATATAGATAAATCAATCGTTACATTGTCACGCTAATATCAAACATGTTTCCCTGCAACTGTTCACACATGTATGTAAAATGTTCCAAAGATCAAGACATCGTGTCTATTAATTTGAAATCATCCTTTACCTAGACCAACATTGATGTCATGATCTACAATCAACTCACAGTTGCTAGTCATAATAATACAACTAACACCCACTAGCAGTCAAGTTCATATCAATGATCTTAGCACATATAGTGTTAGTAAAACCATCTTAAAACAAGATCATTCCTTCATGTAATCTTATCGACACATACTCATATCATGCAATTAATCAAGCATTCAAATAACCTGTAAACATAACCCCTTTAAATGTCCATGATCCACACTAATGTAGAAGGCGAAAGCTACTATAATGGCCCTCTCTTGAGTGTCCAATTATGGAGTGGGATGTCCAAATATCTACTAAATTTAACCACACTCGCCAAAACTTGATTTTAATTTCTCATACATTTTGTACCTAAAAATATGCCACATATCATACCACTTTTCCATTCCATATATTTCACATCTGGCCTATAAGGGGAGTCATGTGAACCGTAGTCCACTACTCTGCTCTCCATCCCTGATCTTCTATTTCTTGGAAACAAACCATGTTAAATAAACCAAATGGAATACATAATCAATATCTTACCTCAATGTATCTCAAGGGAGGATATAACATCTACACAGTTCAACCAAATTAGTACGACACAATATCACTAGTATATTGACTCATACCTTAATGTCATAACTCTAACCATATGCACAGGTCAATCCAAATTAGCACGATACATAATAGCATTAAGATATTAATCTGCAATGACAATAATCATCATGCATATGACCAAAATGCATATAAAAACAATTTACTATCATTCATGACTCACCAATGCACGTGCATATGACCGCATTAATTAACTAGCATCTACCATGCATGAAACCATAACAACAATAAAATGACATGCATGCATATAAAAACCATTAACCATCATACTTGCATGCCAAACATTCAAACATGTATGATGATATGCTCTTACTATGAGGTCTATTGTTGCAACCTCGCTATAATAATTTGCATCTCCTACTCCATCTCAGCCAACATATCAACATCAGAACTTACCAATAACATTATGATGGCACATACTACATAATGACCACCACAATGCATGTCTGATCTGCTATGCATGCATAACCATATACATTTAGCTTTATGGGCTAAATGGGCTAACCATAACCATATCCAGTCCAAATGCTTGAACTAGGAAGCTCTAACACCACCCTGTGGTACAAGATATCACCCAAAGAGAAAAGAAACCCGATTGGTTGGGTGTAGGGCCTGATTATATTCTTTATTTAGATGTATCTCTATATTGGACCCCTATTCTTAACGGGGCAACAACGTCTTCCGTCGTTTGATCCCCCCCCCCCCCCAAAGGGATTTCGGTGGAAGCGCCCCTGAAGCTAAAAATAGATGTAAAATTTTCTTGTAAAATATTGTAATTTCATAGTTAATCTGGGTCGTTCATTAGGCGAATTATCTGACAGTAGAAGTTATGTTTAATTTAGGGTTTTTTGCTCTAGAAGGCAACCCCCCAGTTCACATGAGGGAGTGCTATTGAAGCTATGTATGGTATGTGTATTCCGAGATAGAAAGAGAAAGGGGGATTGTGTGAGAGAGTAGGGGATATTACACTGGATCTATTGTAGGTTGTGTCTCTTCATTTTTCTAGATAATATAAAGGAAGGACTGGTTGTTTCTCCGTGGACGTAGCCCAAGTTGGATGAAAAACATATATCTGTGTCTCTCTTGTTTGGTATGTTTTATGTGTTTATATTTCTGCATATTTTTATGTGTTCCATAGCTCTGTAATATATAATTTTCTAACACCACTCTCATACCACCCTATGGTATCAAATATTACTCAAAGGAAAATAAACATTGCTTTAATACCACCCCGTAACGTGCATCCTCCCACATCTACCCAATTTCACTGCCTTGCCAGGGTAAACATGAGACAAAGAGTTACTATGACATGACCCAACCTCCAAGATTCAGTTATGGTAGTGGGGGACAAATGGCACTTACAGATATCCCTGAAGGCTTAAAGGACACTCAGGGGCCAAAGAAGCACCCCAAGTGACCAAACCATGAGCTAAATAGTTTTTTTAGTGACCAAACACCCAATCACATGGAAAATTCTACATGAGTGCCGTTATGAACCTCCAACTGCATGCAAAACATTTCCTCCATGTGGTTGCCAAAATTCCAGTCCAACCTCCATACCACTACCCAAAACTTCCTGTAACTTCTTAGAATGATAAATTACTTGAATACAATGTTAATCATATAAAAAATTAACAAGGACATGACCTAACTAGGCATAACTATGACAATAATTTCATCACACATATGGTAAACATGTGAGTTACAGGTCATGAATGCATATCTAATCATAGGAGTCTGAAACTTATTTTGAGAATCACCATGAAGGACTAATTCCCTCTCATAATAGTTGAAATAACACTTGTTAACCCATGAATTCATTAACCATCAAATACTTATAAAATCTCGAACAATTCGTAGCTATAGTATGTTACCAATCCATGCTTATAACCAGCATATAACAAAATTATTAACCATGACAAAATAACCATGAAATATCCATAATAACACGCACAATTTCTCATAGTTTATAATCAGAAAATAACTCTTATTAACTTTCAAAAAAGTCAACCAATTCAGGGACTTCCACGTACCACTTGAACATAGATTGGGCTGAACCAAATTTTTCTTCCACCCAATCACCCTCGTGTCATATTCCAAGCATGAATGTGGGATCTCAATACATAAAAAGCCAAGGAAGCCCAAAGATTAAACCACCTCCACCCTCAAGCTACTGCGATCTTGCATAAACCGGTCAAGAGATCATAATCCAAAAACCAGCTTGGATGCCTCAGGGTTTCTTTGCCATTACCTTGAGGAATTTTCTTATCTCCACCCACCTATTAAGGTCTTCCTAAACATTAAGCCACCTCCATCTAAAACTCTTGGGAATTTACCTGAGACCACCTCACCAGATTCCAAAACCTTCTGGAAATCTAAAGCTCAATAAGAAAACAATCCCATCACACCATGGTTATCCAGAAATGGAAAGGAAAGGATTAAACCACTATCAAACTAGGCAAAATCCATGCCTATAAAATCAAATGAACCAAATACAAAAATGCATGTACCATGCATTAACAAACCAACTAGGAAATCACACATGCAACCTATTACCTGCAAATCCTCCTGTTGAAGTTGCTTCAATCCAACCTTCCTTGCTTTCCCTTTGCTTCCTTGTCCTTCATTTTATTTCCTTTTCTTCCCTTTCTCCAACGCTAGAGTGCTCCAAGAATTCTCTAAGTGTGCAATAATATGAGAGAATGATAAAATAGAAGAGAGATCCACCCAAAAATTGTCAAAAGGCTATGAACTAATCCTCAATTTTTTTTAAATCATTGAGGCCTCTATTTTCTTCATTTTCCCTTTAATTCCCCTTGCATGCAAATATGTGTCACTTAACCTTCCTTCTCTCCTATTTTCCTTTATTTTCATACATTAATGCTAATTATTGCCACTTTTTCTTTTCCAGTTCATTTTCCAATTTCCATAGCCATAATAAACCAAAGGTGACACCCACTAGGATGTTTTGCCCACCATTCAGCTTGGAATACATGTCCCACAACCTTGGTCTTATTTTATATACATGGAAAATCAACGAGGGTTTATTACACACTTGATCCTTGGTGTTCCATGATGGAATCACACATTGGAGGAAGCTTAATATTTAGTTTCTAGAACTTATGTGGATTCTTGTATGAAATTCTAACTTGGAGAGTTGGAGGCCTATTGAGCCTAATGAGGACTTCCATCATGTAGCCAACATGTAGAGGAGGTTTTCTTGCTCATCAAGACACCTTCAAAATTAGAGGAGAAGAATTGGGAATTATAGAGGAGGTTTTCAAGCCCTAGACAACATGGGGTTGGTTGTTTGCTTATATGAAGGCTTATACTTGACTTGATAATGCTTGGGTTGAGGTATTGGACATGTAGGTTTGGTGGCCCTAAACGAGGTACCCGATCTTGGAGATGCATAGCGCTTTTGATCCTTGAAGGAAGTAATGAGTAATTATCATCATCAATCATGCACTTGTGCTTCTAATTCTTTAGACTTAGCTAAACATGTAAGTAATGAGTAATTATCATCATCAATCATGCACTTGTGCTTCTACTTCTTTAGACTTAGCTAAACGTGTAAGTGTAGGAGTTCTATTGTCTCTCTCTTTTTTATCAATCTTCTTTGTACTATATCTCTTGTTGTTTTAAGGAATTAAGGTTTCTTGGAAAATTATTAAAGTGTAGAGATAGGACTTTATCCAAAAGGAAACATTAGAGTTAGAGTCTAGTTATAATCCTTAATTTGTACTTGATGTGGAAGAGAAGAGGAGATGGCTCGCCCGAGCCTAAGGAGTACATACTAGTGAAGATCATAGCTTATTGGAGTATCTTTCGTGGAGCAATTGTTTTTCTTGGTTTTCCTTAGCTAGGGTTTTGGAGATATTGGAGGGTGTTCTTAGCTTGTGATAAGTTGAGATTATGTAGTTAAATTAAACTTTTATCCACATATATGAAGTTTTTAGCTATTCAAAATTTTCTCACTACAAATTTGATTTTTAGTTATCAAGATCTTCATGGCTTAGTTTCAAACATTTATATATCCTACTAATTTGACATAATTTAAAGTTGACATTGTTAAGGAATTAAACATTTATATTAAAGATAATAGGACAAATTTATGACATAATCTGCATTGATTGTAGTGATTTTATATCTCATTTATGCATGAGAAATTTTCCCTAAAGTTGTAACTTGTTGGCGTATATTTGGTATCTTATGTCTTAAATTTCCAATTCTATCAGAGTTTATATGAATTAAAATATTGTACTTTGTTTGTTGTTGGAATTTATATTTCAACGTAGCCCTAAGGCTATCAATTCACAATGATTAGATCCATGGAATCTAAAGAGGTAAAAAAATTTCATTTGCTAAAGAGATATCATTTCATGATTTTTTTTTAGTATAGACATCCCTTGTCCTTACCAAGCTCTTTTTTAAAGACCTTCCATGTTAGTTCCTTTTTAGATAAGGCCAATCACAAGAATAGTTGTTTTGCACCTTTCCATCCTTTTTGCCAAAAATTAGTTATACAAAGGATTATAGCATTTGCTAAATATATAATGTATCAATTCCTTTGATTTGTTATAATTCCATCATTTAGTTTTTAGGAGGCAACATTTCCTGCCCAATGGTCAGATCCTACCCTAACATTTCTTCCATTCTTTACTTTGCATGACAACTCAATTCCCACAAAGGGTAAGGAAAATGCCAAAGTGTTCAATATTGTATATGCATTTGATAAGGATTTCTTCCATTCCTTAATTTCCATGGAAACACATTTCCCGCAAAGGCCAAGGAAAACACCAAAGTGTCCAATATTGCAGATGCATTTGATAAGGATATAGTCATATTCCTAATTCATTCTTCAAAAATTTGTGGCTCAACATATGTAGCTTTAATAACCTTTTATGACAAACTATCTCAATTAATTAACCTCCACACATTCATTCATGCTAGTGCTTTGCGAAAAGAATGGATGTTTTCTAGTACCCATACTCTCAATGTTTATGTTTTTGGCTTGGAAATTCATTGTGTATTTACCAATGGAATGCCTTTTTGCTTCAAGCATTGCAAAAGAAAAATAAAACATTTGTGTTTCCTTCTTGTTTTTCTTTTCTCAATTCTATTAGGCTCCCTACAATGATATGTGCCAAAGAGTACCATTATGCAGAAGTGTCTTTTCCCACTAATTTTATTAAGGTTACTCGATCTCTCTTTGGTAGCCATTGAGTACACCAACCTAATTTTCTTTATCCACCTTTTCATACAATCACATCAAAATTATAAAGCCATGTGAGTTTGCTTTTAGTGCAACTTTAAGGGGTTGGCGACCCTTCTTGAAATATACCACATTGAAGGGAATAGACTAATTAATTTTTGTACTTCATATTTCACTAATAACACTAAAAGAGATAAAGGATTTAGTCAAATTTAGTTTCAATTGGTTGTAGGATAAATATCTAAAACCTCATTTAAACAAATATGTCATCTATAAATGAGAGATAATATAACTTAAATCCTTAAATCCTTTTGGTAATAGAAATGAGTAAATAAATAAATGTGCAAATTCAATTATTTTGAATAAAACTTTTTTCAAATTAAAAAAAAAAAGATTGTATGTTCACATTATTGATGAATACTTTAGTCGTCTTTAGTCGTCTTATGTTTATTGATAATATAATTATGTTAAAATTTTAGTCGTCTTTAATGTTATTTTTTGAAAAGTTTTGAGATTTTTTTTTTTTTAATCTTGCAAGAATTCATTGAAATCACAAGTTTGATTAGAATGAAAAACAAAAGTGATCTAGGAGTTTTTCACTGTGTTCAATTTATATAGTAAAAAAACCAGTTTAAATAATACAAATCAAAATTTCACCTAATGTCAGAAAATCAACCAGAAACTCCAAAAAACTACATTAAAGACACATATTAATATTTAAATTAAAATACTTCATTTATTAAATTTTCATTTTTATTTGTAACTTTCTGCGATGGTTGTGGCGGTATTAGAGTTTGGAATAGAACAAGTAGAGTCCTGCAGGCTACATGAGAATCCTGTAACAAAGAATGCAAATATCTGTTGCGAAAAATGTGACATATATATATGCGAAAAATGCAACTGGTTGTTTCTCCGTGGACGTAGCCCAAGTTGGGTGAACGACATATATCAGTGTCTCTCTTGTTTGGTATGTTTTATGTGTTTATATTTCCGCATATTTTTATGTGTTTCATTGCTTTGTAATATATAATTTTCTAACACCGCTCTCATACCACCCTATGGTATCATATATTGCTCAAAGGAAAATAAACATTGCTATAATACCACCCTGTAACGTGCATCCTCCCACATCTACCCAATTTGACCGCCTTGCTAGGGTAAACATGAGACAAAGAGTTACTATGATATGACCCAACCTCCAAGCATCAGTTATGGTATTGGGGCTGACAAATGGCACTTAAAGACATCCCTCAAATCTTAGAGGACACTCAGGGGCCAAAGAACCACCCCAAGTGACCAAACCCTGAGCTAAATAGCTTTTTTAGTGACGTAACACCCAAACACATGGAAAAGTCTGCATGAGTGTCGTTATGACCCTCCAATTGCATGCACAACACTGCCTCCATGTGGTTGCAACCCAAATTATCCATTTTAGAGGATGCAATCTTGAGATCTGCGCCACAATTCCAGTCCAACCTCCATACCACTACCCAAAACTTCCTGTAACTTCTTAGAATGATAAATTACTTGAAGAAAATGCTAATCATACAAAAACCGAACAAGGACATGACCTAACTAGGCCTAACTATGACAATAATTTCATCAAACATATGGTAAACATGTGAGTTATAGGTCATGAATTCATATATGATCATAGGAGTCTAAAACTTATTTGAGAATAACCATGAAGGACTAATTCCCTCTCATAATAGCTGCAATAACACTTGTTAGCCCATGCATTCATTAACCATCAAATACTTATAAAATCCCGAACAATTCATAGCTAGAGTACGTTACCAATCCATACTTATAACCAACAAATAACCAAATTATTAACCATGAAAAAACAACCATCAAATCTCCATAATAACACGCATAATTTATCATAGTTTATGATCGGAAAATAACTCTTATTAACTTATGCAAAAGTCAACCAATTCAGGGACTTCCACGTACCACCCAACCATAGATTGGGCTGAACAAAATATTTCTTTCATCCAATCACCCTCATGCCATATTCCAAGCATGAATGCGGGATCTCAATACATAAAAAACCAAGGAATCCCGAAGATTAAACTACCTCCACCCTCAAGCTACTACGATCTTGCATAAACCAGTCAAGAGATCATAATCCAAAAATAAGCTTGGATGCCTTAGAGTTTCTTTGTCGTTACCTTGAGGAATTTTCTTATCTCAACCCACCTATTAAGATATTCCTGAACATTAAACCACCTCCATTGAAAACTCTTGGGAATTTACCTAAGAGCACCTCACCAGATTCCAAAAACTTCTGGAAATCTAAAGCTCAATAAGAAAATAATCCCATCACACCATGGTTATCCAGAAATGGAAAGGAAAGGATTAAACCACTATCAAACTAGGAAAAATCCATGCCTATAAAATCAAATGAACCAAATACAAAAATGTATGTACCATGCATTAACAAACCAACTAGGAAATCACAAATGCAACCTATTACCTACAAATCCTCCTGTTGAATTTGCTTCAATCCAACCTTCCTTGCTTTCCCTTTGCTTCCTTGTCCTTCATTTTATTTCCTTTTCTTCCCTTTCTCCAACACTAGAGTGCTCCAAGAATGCTCTAAGTGTGCAATAATATGAGAGAATGAGAGAATAGAAGAGAGATCCACCCAAAAATTGTCAAAAGGCTATGAACTAATCCTCAGATTTTTTTTTTTAATCATTGAGGCCTCTATTTTATTCATTTTCCCTTCAATTCCCCTTGCATGCAAATATGTGTCACTTAACCTTCCTTTTCTCCTATTTTCCTTTATTTTCATACATTAATGCCAATTATTGCCACTTTTTCTTTGTTGATGCCTTTTCTAATTTCCATAGCATAATAAACCAAAAGTGACACCCGCTAGGATATTTTTCCCACCATTCAACTTGGAATACATGTCCCACGACCTTGGTCTTATTTTATTTACATGGAAAATCAACGAGGGGTTATTACACACTTGATTCGTGGTGTTCCATGATGGAATCACACATTGGAGGAAGCCTAATATTGAGTTTCTAGAACTTATGTGGATTCTTGTATGAAATTTTAACTTGGAGAGTTGGAGGCCTATTGAGCCTAATGACTTCTTCATGTAGCCAACATATAGAGGAGGTTTTCTTGCTCGTCAAGACACCTTCAAAATTAGAGGAGAAGAATTGGGAATTATAGAGGAGGTTCTCAAGCCCTAGACAACATGGGGTTGGTTGTTTTCTTATATGAAGTCTTATACTTGACTTGATAATGCGTGGGTTGAGGTATTGGACATGTAGGTTTGGTGGCCCTAAACAAGGCACTTGATCTTGGAGATGCATTAGATCTTTTGATCCTTGAAGTAAGAGCCTTGGACATTGAGTAATAACACTCTCTCCTTCAAGCCCTTCTTGTGTTTTTTCATCACCTTGGAGCTTCACATTTATCAATTAGGGTAGAGTGCTTCACATGTGTGGACCTATTTATGTATTTTCATTTCTTGTAGTGGATTGGGTCCACCTATCATTGTAGACCATCTTCACCTTTCATATAGATTGAGGAAGTAATGTGTAATTATCATCATCAATCATGCACTTGTGCTTCTACTTCTTTAGACTTAGCTAAACATATAAGTGTAGGAGTTATATTGTCTCTCTCCTTTTTATCGATATTCTTTGTACTTTATCTCTTGTTGTTTTAAGGAATTAAGGTTTCTTGGAAAATTATTAAAGTGTAGACATAGGACTTGATCCAAAAGGAAACATTAGAGCTAGAGTTTGGTTATAATCCCTAATTTGTACTTGATGTGGAAGAGAAGAGGAGATGGCTTGCCCGAGCCTAAGGAGTACACATTGGTGGTGATCATAGCTTATTGGAGTATCTTTGGTGGAGCTATTGTTTTGCTTGGTTTTCCTTAGCTAGGGTTTTGGAGATATTGGAGGGTTCTCTTAGCTTGTGATAAGTTGAGATTATGTAGTTAAATTAAACTTTTATCCACATATATGAAGTTTTTAGCTATTCAAAACTTTCTCACTACATATTTTATTTTTAGTTATCAAGATCTTCATGGCTTAGTTTCAAACACTTATATATCCTATTGATTTGACATAATTTAAAGTTGATGTTGTTAAGGAATTAAACATTTATATTAAAGATAATAGGACAAATTTATGACATAATCTGCATTGATTGTAGTGATTTTATATCTCGTTAATACATGAGAAATTTTCCCTAAAGTTGTAAGTTGTTGGCATATATTTGGTATCTTATGTCTTAAATTTCCTAGTCTATCAGAATTTATGAATTAAAATATTGTACTTTGTTTGTTGTTGTAATTTATATTTCAACATAGCCCTAAGGCTAGCAATTCACAATGATTAGATCCATGGAATCTAAAGAGATAAAAAATTTGAATTCGCTAAAGAGGTATCATTTCATGATTTTTTTAAGTATAGACATCCCTTGTCCTTATCGAGCTATTTTGTGAAGACCTTCCATGTTAGTTCCTTTTTGGATAAGGCCAATCACAACAATAGTTGTTTTGCACCTTTCCATCCTTTTTGCCAAAAATTAGTTATACAAAGGATTATAGCATTTGCTAAATATATAATGTATCGATTCCTTCGATTTGTAATAATTCCATCATTTAGTTTTTAGGAGGAAACATTTCCTACCCAATGGTCAGATCCTACCCTAACATTTCTTCTATTCCTTACTTTGCATGACAATTCAATTCCCACAAAGGGTAAGGAAAACGCCAAAGTGTTCAATATTGTATATGAATTTGATAAGGATTTCTTACATTCCTTACTTTACATGGAAACGCATTTCTCGCAAAGGCCAAGGAAAATACCAAAGTGTCCAATATTGCAGATGCATTTGATAAGGATATAGTCATATTCCTAATTCATTCTTCAAAAATTTGTGGCTCAACATATGTAGCTTTAATAACCTTTTATGACAAACTAGCTCAATTAATTAACCTCCACACATTCATTCATGCTAGTGTTTTGCGAAAAGAATGGATGTTTTCTAGTAACCATCCTCTCAATGTTTATTTTTTTGGCTTGGAAAGTCATTGCGTATTACCAATGGAATGCCTTTTTTCTTCAAGCATTGCAAAATAAAACTAAAACATTTGTGTTTCCTTCTTGTTTTTCTTTTCTCAATTCTATTAGGCTCCCTACAACAATATGTGCCAAAGAGTACCAATATGCAGAAGTGTCTTTTCCCACTAATTTTATTAGGGTTACTCGATCTCTCTTTGGTAGTCATTGAGTACACCAACCTAATGTTCTTTATTCACCTTTTCATACAATCACATCAAAATTCTAAAGCCATGTGAGTTTGCCTTTAGTGAAAGTTTAAGGGGTTGGCGACCCTTCTTGAAATATACCACATTGAAAGGAATAGACTATTTAATTTTTGTACTTCATCTTTCACTAATAACACTAAAAGAGATAAAGGTTTTGGTCAAATTTAGTTTCAATTGGTTGTAGGATAAATATCTAAAACCTCCTTTAAACAAAGATGCCATCTACAAATTGGAGATAACGTAACTTAAATACTTAAATCCTTTTGGTAATAGAAATGAGTAAGTAAATAAATAGACAAATTCAATTATTTTGAATAAAACTTTTTCAAATTATTAAAAAAAAAAGAAGAAGAAGAAGAAAGAAGAAGTTGTATGTTCACATTATTGATAAATATTTTAGCCACAAAATTTTGTAAAAAAATTGACTCATAAAAATATCTAAATCACTAAAATAAAAAATAAAAATTCTGAAGAAAAAAATATCATTACATATAAAAATAATGATAAATAATGTCATAAAGGAAAAAATACTTAAAATAATAGTTTGATAAAGAAAAAAATGCTTAAAACAATAATGTTCAATGATAAAGAAATGTGTTGAATAATAGTTTCATAAAGGAAAAAATTCTTAAAACAATAATGTTCAATGATAAAGATATGTGTTGAATAAGTAGAAAAAATCTTAAAATAATATTGTTCAATGATAAAGAAATATGTTGCATAGATAGAAAAGTCTTAAACATCAAATTCGAAGAGAAAATGTTATAATTAATAGTTTTTGATGATATATAATAATTAATTATTTTATTATAACAAATTAATTAAATATTATATTTATGAGTAGAAAATTTATTTGTTAGAAAACCGTGATTATTAGTTGTTATTGGTCCATGTGAATTGTTATTCAATGAACTAAACTCTCTAAAATAATGAATTAATGGTTTATAAACTATAATGAGTTTGGTTATTTTATACTTTATTTTTTATAATTAAAGATAAATTTTTAATTAATTAATTTTGAGTTATTAAGATGTTTTATTTTTATGTTTATTGATATAATTATGTTAAAATTTTAGTTGTTTTTAATGCTATTTTTTGAAAAAAATTGAGATTTTTTTTTCTCTAAAATTTTGTAAAAATTTATTGAAATTACAAGTTTGATTAGAGTGAACAATAAAAGTGATTTAGAAGTTTTTTTACTGTGTTGAATCTATACAGTAAAAAAACTAGTTTAAATAATACAAATCAAGGTTTCATCTAATGTCAGAAAACCCACTAAAAACTCCAAAAAAAACTACATTAAAGAGACATATTAATATTTAAATTAAAATACATAATTTATTAAATTTTCATTTTTATTTGTAACGGTTTGTAACGGTCTGCGGTGGTTGTGGCGGTCTTAGAGTTTGGAATAGAACAAGTAGAGTCGTGCAGGCTACATGAGAATCCTGTAACAACGAATGCGAATATCTGTTTCGAAGAATGCGAATATCTGTTTCGAAAAATGCGAATTTAAAGGAGGAAAATCGAAGGGGCGGAGGCCATTTCATTCAAGGAGAAGACCCGCGAGGGTGGCTGCGGATCAAACACGACACGGAGAACGGAACAGTTGACAAGAGCTTAGAGTTTAAAGATTCGGTAGACGACAAGCTACACATTTTGAGGGGCGTAGAATTTTCGTAAAATTGTTAATGTGTGTTGAGTTGGTGGTGGAAATCGTACAGAAGAAAGGAGAGGTTGGTATTCTCAGGCTTATGAGTTTGCGCTTGCCTTTCCTATAGAAGAAAAAGAGAAAGATGGCAAATGAATGGAAATCTTTCATGGAAGAAGAAAAGATTTGGATATCTTTTTATTCTTGGAAAAAAGAGAATGGAAACAGAAGTTGTTTTAATGGTTGATTCCACTTCTTCTTCTTCTCATTCCTGGCAAGCCCCAGACGACAGTAAGATAGAAACATCTACCTCATATCCTCCCTTCTAAAAGCATTGTCCTTGGTGAAGGACATAATACAGCTAATGCATATCCTTTGGTGCAAAGAGATAATGCAGCAGTTGGAGTAGAAGGTAGAATTCAAAAGGTCGGTGAGCAAGTAAAGCTGGACAAATGCTGTTCTCATTGGACTTGAAAAGAATGTTGCAAAACCTACCTTGGTTAAGGATCAGATAGACAGCATCCAAGTTTATGTAAATGATGTACATAGAGTTTTGAATTCTTTACAGTGTGATGTTCCAATAGTTAGACATATTTCTCAAGAGTCATATAATAAGTTTGAAGATGTAGAGAATTGTATAGTTGAACAGTCTATCTCTACACGGAGTTTGTGTTCTAATCTGTCTAATAAATTAGACAGAATGAGCTTAGCAAAGTCGGTAAAACCAATCCCGACTTCATTTTTGACAAAGGGTAAAAGCATCCACACTCATGAACTTAGTAGTCCCATCTCTAAGTTTCCTCAGCTTTTCCCTAAAGAAGTTGAAAAGCCATCTGAGTTGATGTGAACATTTGGTTATTACAAGACAGCTCCTAAGAAATACCACCCACTCATAAATATGGTGATGTTGATTATTACTGTCACTGACAGAAACGCATGACCACACCCCCCACGAGTGGACTTTCATGGCGTGTACAAGTTTCAAAAGATATCATTTAACAAATGTATAACTTTTGCATCACCCACCAATGTTTCAACAATTTTATCGTTATATAAATTTATTTTATATTTAATTATGTTAATTACATCAAGATGTTCGAGGTTATTTAGGGTGTTCGGGGAGAATGTTGTTATCGGTTGTATTTCGTTTCAATTATAATTTATAAGTGACATAACTAGCAATTGTATCGGGAGGTGCAAGGGAATGCTAAAAGGAGGAGGCGTGAATTATGTTGTGCTATGAATAAGAGAAAAATGGCTTTGATAGTTTTTTGAGCAAACATTACTTAAGCTTGCATTAGTGAGGCTCATTGACCTATTTGACTAGAAGGATACGAAATGTTTGTCAATCCCTCTCAAAACAAGCATTTTCTACAAATACACTCTTAACAAATTTTTTGACAACAAATCAAAACGAGGACCTTTGCTCAAAATAAAATAGAAACAATGAAAGTGGCACACAAATTAACAAATTAGAATAACCCGAAACCGCTCGACAGATAAGATAAGACGGATTTCATACCATGCTAGCACACGGAGAGTGAACAATTATGACCTTCGACCATGACAACTTCCCCAGTATATAAAACAAGAGAGGCTTGTAGATGTAAGGTATCTCATAATCAATCATCGGTTGGTTATGAGTATTTATCACTTTTGTTGGGGCCCATTTTAAAACAAAAAATCTCGAGTCGCTCACTCATGGGTTATTTAACCAAGCACTCACGGGGTCTTAAAAGGTTGAAATTGGGAATAAATTGGGGGTGGTGGCGAAGGTGGTAAGTCGTGCTTTTAACCTAGTTTCATGAGGATTTTGGTGATAAAGAAGCTTGTAAATCGGTCTTAAGAAATGTTGTACCAACCTAGCTCCAAGATGCCTCCACTAAAATCCATATACAAGTCCCAAATCAGCTTCCTCTCTTTCTTTCGACCAATCTTTGAGACGTAAAACATGTTAAAAAATTAAGACAATAAGTGGAAAAAAAGGTAGTTCCACGTTTAATGAGACATCGTAAAATTAAAAGATGTAAACTTCTTATCGAAAAACACAAAAGCGATCGAAATAATATCATATTAATACTGTGTAGTAAGTACATATTTTGTTTTTCCATTTCAAAACTAAGTGTAAGCCATTCGGAAAAGATGCATCTCGAGTTTTTTTTTAATGAAACATGACGGGATAATTCTTTTTGTCGCCCATTTCGAAAAAAAGCGATCGTTTTCTCTCTCTTGCAACATTCCCATTATCGAAATGTGCATTCTATGTAGAAGTGTTGGTGAAACAAAACTAAGATATCTAGGATCTTTTGTTACGGCATCAAGTGTTAACCAACCCAAGCTCGGAAGAAAAGAATTAGGGACTGAATATACCTATCAAGGTACTCTCTTGATGCATTACCACTAAGGGTAAGCCATTTGGAAAAGATGCATCTCGAGTTTTTTTTTAATGCAACTATGACCGGATATTTCTTTTGCCACCCATTTCAGAAAAAAAAGCAGATGAGTTTTCTCTCTCTTGCAACATTCCCATTATCCGAAATGTGCATTATATGTAGAAGCGTTGGTGAAACAAAACTAAGATATCTAAGATCTTTTGTTACGGCATCAAGTGTCGACCAACCCAATCTCGGAAGAAAAAGAATTAGGGGATTGAATATACCTATCAAGGTACTCTCTTGATGCATTACCATCCCAAACATGTATGCCCTTTTCTTATAGAAACCTACAATGTAAGAACAACAACAAAATAAAAACTCGTAATTGTGATTCCCTAAACAAAATAAAAGAGAAGCATAGAAGCAAAAGGGAAAAAGAAAGCGAAGTCGCTGAGTAAAGATATATGACAGAGTCCACGAAACTATCATCGTAATATTTATTTGCAATGATAATGGTTAGCACCATTGACTACGACACGAAAACTCATGTTGCAAAAAAATTATTAAATACAAGTATCTCTATGACTACCAAAGAGAGCATGACCTAAAGCTTAGCAAAGCACGTGTTAGGTAAGAATCATGTAACTAAACAATGCGTAATTATACTTGTTATGATGCAATAGATCCAAGTATTTCATCTGCTGGGCCAACTAAATTTAGTTATATTGCAACATTGAGTGAGAGATACCATATAAGTTCATCATAAAAACTCATGGTAAACATTTGTAACAAGAAGATATATATACGATCATTATGCCTAGTGTTTATCACTTGTTAAAAGGATAATCAATCTACTTACAAGGATAATCTAGTTTCTCATCACTAGGTACACCGAATCATTCTCTCGAGCTCCGGCTCCAAGCTCTTCTTCTCTAGTACACCGACACACATGAGACACGACCCTCTCATCGCACTTTTTTCACCTGGATTTTGTCCCCTTCGCTCCGTAGTAGATTCTCATCGTTGATTGCCAACATAGGCCAAAGTCGAGGCCCCACAAAAGTCGAGTCCGAATACCCCCATTCTTGGGAGTCTAAAAGCCATGATTCGAGGGGATCCCGCACATATTTCAATCTCGGGATCATGTAAATATGGGGGACCTACAAGAGCCCAAAACAAAGGGAGAATTCCCTGCTATGATGCAATACATGTTCACAATCTGGTGATGATGGTGACCACTGTGTGCTACTTGTGTTCTTGTTGAGCCATCCTAAGGGCCTGCAAGGAGGGTGAACACATATTCAATTCAAGTAAGCTGCAGAACCTTCTCGGGGCATGCTAGCGACCATGATCTCAGACACACACGGTATGGGGCTTCCCAATTTCGTTACCCCAATAACCCCTCCTCATAGAATAACTGAAAGCTTGGCCAAAGAATGGCTCCGTGGATGGCCGTGGCCACCTCCTTCTCGCACTATGCCGTCACCCACGGCCAATGTGGCCATTCTCGTCACCCACGAAAAATGAAGGTCATGAATCGAGTCCTTTGCCCTGACCCTCATCCGATTTTTTCACAAGCATGATATTCATGACCTTATCCTTCAACTCGAAACCCAACATGGCCTCCACGATTTGGTGCTCCTTAAGCGCCAAAGAGAAGAGATAGATTTTCTCAAGTTAACCGATTTTTTGTTCTTTTACCAGGGCGACTAAGCTTTGTCATGGGCACCCACTTCTTCATCTCTTCGAGGTCCTTGCGGCCATTGCTTTCATTGGAATATTTGAAAATTCGAGAACAAACAATGGAGAGAGTAATACTCTCCTCTTTAAAATAGAGAAAAATAAAAAATTTCTTCACGGGAGACAGTAGTTCAACACTTTTAAAAATTTCTATTCCATTCATTAACTAAAAAAAAACTATTACAAATTCTTCCTTTGCGGAGGAATTACAAAATGGTGACTCATTGCTATGACACAAGTGCACACAAAGACTTCAACTGTTTCACTCGAAACACACTCTGTCTCTAAAAACACGACTCGTTGTGTTTTTCACTACACTATCTATTACATTGTTGTGTGTATTATAAAACTTTACAACACACTTGTTGTGCAATGCGCAAAAACTTTTTTAAGCTGTCTATTGTATATGTTTTAAAATAACATAATACGCCCTTTTTTTTCTTTTACAATAGCCTTTCGGGCTATTTTAAAACATATGCCATTACTATATAATAACAAAACAAAAACTATTAAACCAAACCTATTTAAAATATTCGGGGCTCACATTACAAATGCCCAAAGTGAAATATTTGTGCATATGTTATATATGAGCCAATGGTTTAAATAATCGTTTGAAGCAGTGAAAAAAACTTATAACAAAACATTAATAAAACTATATCATATGTCCCGGGACTTCAAAAAAAGGATAAACCCGATTTCAATCACAAATTCGCGTTTCAAAATGGGATGTCGACGTCGGCCTAATTTGTAACATGAATTCTCAATCAAATGTGCCTTATAAAAATTGGTCTGCTTTTTTGGCTTTCATCACGAAGAAAATTGTGACGCGAAAATCAAATTAATTCGGCTTAAACTTTTTCGGGTCCGAAAAATCGCAATGCAAGCGGCATGGAAAAAATCCGATCGAATCGAGATTTCACCACGTGGTCGTGGGACCACTATCCTTCAAACAAAAATTCTTTTGACGCTCGCAAATAAACTCCTCCCGTGTATAAAATAAACATTGCTCTGTTTTAACTATACGAGAGGATCGAAACTGCGCTCGTTCTCAAATATAGTGAGTGTTCTGCGAAATGGAAAGCGGCCATTCAACGCTCCGATTTCTTTTCCTTTACAAGCTTTGTTTCTCATTGCACAGGGATTGTACATTTTAAATTGAATCCGATTGTTCACTCGATTTGGAAAGCGGCCTGTATGCGGGGGTTTTTAAACAAAGATAGAAGGCGATCGTAGTACAAAGGGCGGTTGAAAATAATATTTCAACAATTGTGACGATCCCCACGGCCTCTTCGCCTCGGCTTCCACCAAACCCACACCGGAATCCTCCCTCTCTTTCCACCATTGCTTCACTCTCCAGTATGAAACCCTCAAAATCACGCTAGCCCTCCATCGAAACTTGACTCAACTCTTTTTTTGTGAAGTAGTGTATGTTTGCCGGCACGTCGGGTCGCCAGAGTCACCTTGTGGGATGGTGTTAAGAATTTGAAACATATTTTTCAAACTAACGTACCCAAATGGAAGATTCGATTAGTTGGAGGAGGTGCCACATGTTTAAATTTTAGTGGCTAGAAAAGCGGTCAGAAAGAGCTTCTCATTGGCTTGGGTGAGTAGTCTCGCTCACCCCAAGCCAAAAAAAGAAAATTCCTTTCTGTCTAATGAGATATTATTGTAATAATATCATTGTATTCCGATGTCAGTCTCTAATAAAGAAAAAATAATAATTTCTATACTCGCTTATAAACCTAACTACTTCTAAACCCAATAACAAGTTCAACTTAAACCAATAATCTGTGTCTTAACCAATCGCAATTCTACGGATCTTACATTATCAACCTTTTTCCTTAAATCCACTTCATAAGCAATTCTACAAAGTAGGTGTACGACGGAAATATTGGTCAACATTTCCGTTGGTTGTCACTGTCTTATCGCAATATCAACCTTCGCTATTCTTTTTCCCCCCAAAACTTTTGATTTGTTCTCTCAAAAATTTATACTTTCTCTATAAATGTTCTTCTTTCTTTCTTTTTAGGTTAATTCTTCCACGCACTCTGTGCAAAAGTAGCAATGTGTTTCGTCAAGATTTAAGATCCTCCTACAATCGCAACTCTTTATTGCTTTGTCCAAAACATTAGATATTTTTTCCTCATTAATTCAAGTGTTTCCTGGCTTAACATTTTAAGAATTAATTCTTAAAAATTCAAAGTTCTCCTTACAAAAGAAGCAATGTGCTACTTCAAGATCTCGAAATTCTCTTTCCAAGAAAAGCATTGTGTTTTTTTTTATAAAATATTTTTTCAATAAAAAAAGAAGAATTATTTTTTTCATTAATTCAAGTTTTCCCTGGTTCAACATTTTAAGAATTAATTTTTTCCAAGTTCAAGATTCTCCTTACAAAGAAGAAATGTGACTACTTCAAGATTTGAAATTCTCTTTGCAAGAAAAAACAATGTGTTTTTTTTAATAAAAAAGAAGAATTATTTTTTCATTAATTCAAATTTTTTTCTGGTTCAACATTTTAAGAATTAATTCTTCAAAATTCAAGATTCTTTTTACAAAAGAAGCAATGTGCTACTTCAAGATCTCGAAATTCTCTTTGCAAGAGAAGCAAATGTGTTTTTTTATAAAATATTTTTCAATAAAAAATATCTTCTTGTTACATCTTTTGAGATGTTTTTTTTGAGAAAAAAAAATGTTTTGATATATATATATATATATATATATATATATATATATATATATATATATATATATATATATATATATATTAGTGCAATAAAATTTTAAAGATTGGATAATTTTTTAAAATTTATAGTTTTTGTTTTTTTATTAAGTAATTTTATTTACATTCTATCAATAATTACATATCCACAATCCTAGGTGTCAAATGGACTCTTTGTTTTCAAAGTTGACATGCCCCACTCAAAGAGGAAAATCAATGTTTAATAGTAGAGAATTGAGTTCCATGATAAAGAGACTTTAACCATGAGCCTGCTTAGAGGGGGAGATCATTTTAGACCACCAAACTACAAGCCTAAACCATTTCAAAAGGGACCAACAAACATTGACAAAATTTGATGTGATGTAGAATTAACAACATAAGAAGTAGATAAACAAAAGGGAAAAAGAAGACCAATATTGTTCCCCATTCTAGACCACCAAACTACAAGCCTAAACCATTTCAAAAGTGACCAACAAACATTAAAAAAAATTTGATGTGATATAGAGTTAACAACATAAGAAGTAGATAAACAAAAGTGAAAAAGAAGACCAATACTAAGTCGTTAAGGGGAAACTTCCTTGGGGGACATCCTCAGAGAGAGATGTGATCTTCCTTGGACGAGACAAGAGGAGAAACCTATAAAATACCCTCTTGTGTTTTTTTCACCAACCAAGTGAGAAGTTTTGTGTTGAAATTATTCTCTCTCTCTAGAAAAATCAACACGGTCCATCAAACCTTTCACGTGCCTCTTGCATAGTTGATATCTTGGGCCACCATAGTTGTGGTATGCCACTATAATTATTTTTTTTCTTTTTTTTTGGAGTCGAGTATCATAGGAACTAGAGGGAAATTCTTACACCTAGGTCTTGCATATAGATTAAAACCTCACTGTTTTTTTAGAATGTATTTCCAATTAATCACATCATTAGTTGTTGGTCAATGTTTCAAACAATCTAATGTGGTTCATCCTTAGGAAAAAGGTGAATCATGATTTCACAACCTCACTATCGAGTTTCTCACAATGCATGAGCCGACAAAACTCTCTATTTGGATGATCTAGTTTTTTATTCCCTATTTTCGCTAATATGTAGTAGTTGTATACAAGTACATGGCTACTTTGGCTATATCTTGCTCAACCCTAGTGGCTTGAATGGATGGTGCCTTACTTTTGTGGCCCTTCCAACCCATGCTCCATAGTGTTTGAGACAATGTGCAATAGGGGTGATGTAGGGGGATGATATATTGACTCGAGTGGTGAATCAAGGGGATGAGAGTGATGCTTAGAAATGTGAATGGGATCATCTCGAGATGGTGTAGATGGTTATAAGTTAGGGGGAAGAGCTGATGAAGGGAGGAAAGGATAATGCCGCAGATGAATGGTAGCAAACATGCCCCCTGTGAGGGCCCTTAACCACCGAGGAAAAAAGACCAAATGAACGCAATTTAGGGGGGTTTATTTCTCGAAGCCATGAATGTAAAGATCAAAGACTAAAATGACCGCATGATGATGTTCTTACATCAAGAAACAATTCCAATATAGTGAGGAGCAAGCGAAGGGGCAAAGAGGGAGTGGTCGTCGTAACATGCACCATTATAAAACCTCTGTCGAGGGGGAGCGTGGCATGATGTTCACCATGTAGAAAATATATCAACATGATTTAATCCGATATTGTAATGTACTAAAACAAAATATTGAATCCTTCTACAACTTACTGGAAACAAAACATGATGCACAATCACATAAAAGTAAGAGAAAGAAATAATCGATCGCACAACACAAGATGTATTTGGGGAAAGAAATTGATAAAAAAATTGTTATCCGTATATTGTATAAATTCAAGACCATGAAACAATACAATGTTTTTCTCTCATCTGAGAAACTTCTACACTCTGTCGATTGTCTCACTCTAATCCTACTCGAATTTGGCACACAATCTAAGCAAACCGGTCTAGTATTTAACCTTTTGCTTGCCTCGGTCTCACCTACCTTCCTTATGTATTCTTGGGCTAATTGATCCCCCTATTAATTAGGAAAATCCCAATTAATGATTTCCCAATGCCTTCAAGCCTTCTTGATGACCTCATGCATGACTTGTACAATTTTCTAATTATACAAATGATAGTTATCTTCCCTTTAGCCTCGAGGCTCAACTCAGGGCGTTCATTAGAATTGACATGCAACAACTATTTATATCGAATTATCGGTTAATTTATTGATCACCACCTGTGAATTTAATCGTATTTAATTCACTAGACCTATCACTAGCTCATCTCTCAATTAGAACTAGTTAAAGCGATTTTAACTCAATTAATTAAGGTAGATAATTAATTGATTTAACTAATTGCAACTCACAAAATCACTTTAACTATACCCCCTAAAATCATGGAAGAACTCTACATCCCTCCTCTATGAACCTCAACTAGAATTTCCTAGATAAATCAGTCTTCCTAACTTAGTTAACTCATACAAGCTATAATGAGATGACATTGAAATTTTTCTTCCAATTTAATTAAGGGAAAATTAAATCAGAAGCCCCCTATGGTGCCATTTACGGGTGCCATTTTCTAAGCTACATTTTTGGATTCCATGTTCAATGTTTCTTGTTGCCAATTTCAACACTCCCTCTCAAAAAAGAAAAGAATTCAATATATCTTGATCCCTGTGACCTTTGGAATATTTTGCATTCAATACTTCTCTAGTATTTTTTGTTAATGCAACTCCCGAAAATAAATAGCCTCCAAAAAAATTGAATTAGTATGATGCATTTGTCATCATAGTTTCGATCGCTACTGATTCTTTGCACCGCCTGCGAAAACTCTACATTGCTATCGACTCTGCATCCGTGCCTTTTGCATTGAGACCAACTGCGATCTGCGCTCCATTATCTAAAATCTATCACTTTGATTTTTGTCTTTCTAACATCTTACCTGCATCAATCCTATTGATCCTTCCTGCTGCTGTCACTTGTGCATAAACAAGTATGATCCATGAGACAAGCCATCTCAATGGATCCTCGCCCAAATTTCTTCTCTTGGGATTATTTCTTCACATCACCCCACCTCTCACCTGGAGGTATGGCTGCATGTGCTCCTCTGCCCATTTCGCTCAAAATTTCCCCCTCATTGAGGTCGCTTCTTGAGTGGACACCTCCACTCGATCTCCCTCTCTATTTCTCAAATTGTGGTTGCTCCAAAACCTTCTAAGGCTGATTATTGGGCTACAAGTTAAGAGGTAGTTTATGCTCTCTCCAACCACCAACCCACTAACCTATGCTTTTTCTCCTCAAATATTTGCATGCATATTCAACTTCAAGAACATCAGGATCTTGACTCATACATCGATTTGTTTAACCCGATCCCAGTGGCGTTGTGTCTAAGGGACAACCTTTCCTTTTTCTATATATGACATCATAATCACGATCTTCCAATACCACTACGAGAGATAAGATTCTTATTTAGTCTGGAACATACAAAACATCAATCAGGTATGAGAGGGAGCCGGACTCGCTCGAAAGGTAACTTTACCGATGTTGGTCGCACTATACTTCCTCGTCATCTCCAAACTCCATGTTTTGTTGGAGGTTCTTCTCCTCCAAGTCACTTTGAAGAGATCCCTATTACCCATCATATGGAACAAGGCACCATTTTCTAGATACCACATGCCTCCCATTACATTTTTGGCCATGCATGCAATGAGAATAAAATCAAGCTCGAATTGTGAAGCTAGCGCTTCACTTGTCTGTGAGCGTAGGGATCCTTCTTGCTTTCCTTCTATGGATATTTTGAGGAACAATACATGTGCTCGTGACAATGAGAAAAAACTTGACCTTGGAAACGTCTATCTTCCCCTCTTTCGCCTTGGGACTTCTTTCCTTGAATTTCTTGCCTTTTATGACCAATGCAAAATATTCTTCTTTGTATGTGTCGGACTTCCCTGTCTCTAGTGCTCCACCTTATCTCTTCTTGTACGAAGTCGGACCACAACGTACATGAAAATGAATGACACAATATAACTACATAAAATAAATCCATAAGATAACTGAAAAAAACACACATTAATAGCGTATGCATATGCACATCAATTCGCGTAAAACTCTCCTATAAGAACGAGATTTAGAATCACAAAAAAAAATGAACCACAATATACCCGATACAAATATCGTAAAATATGTCCCTATTTTTAGGAGACAACCTTTTTGCATGATTCTTATGGTAATCGAACAAAACACACAATACTTAAAACAACACTTTTGACTATTGATTTTAATGAATTTGGGAAAAACCATTTGTGCCTAACTCCTCGAGAACTAATCAAATATGTGTTGGTAAGATGGATGTCAAAAAATGCATGATGAACACTTTTCAATTGTAACTACATACATGTTACTTGTAAAATTATGTTACAAAATCTTCATAAAACATAAACCTTTTGATTTTTGGTTTGCACTCAAATAAAAATTGTGCGTCATGAAAATACACAATCTTTACGTAGCAAAATTATGCACCTTTGCATGCACTCTCCCTCCACATACTTCTCTCACACACCTTTCCTTTCACACAATACTGATTTTTAAATGAATGAGGTCACATTTTATTAATCACTCTGAAAAATGTATCAATGCAAGAATCTATGCAAAGTATGTAAACTGTTCGATTTTGTATGGGTTCACAGCTAGAAACAATGTTCACTAGTCTTGTGATTCTCTAATACCATGCAGCTTTGATTTTCTTCATCCAATTACAACTCCCCAATTCCTACCTTTTTTTCCTCGAGATCAGAAAGAAAATCAAGCCTATGGCAGGAAGCACATAATTCATTTTTTAAGAAGTACTCATCTCCTTCGATATCACATTCAATGCACTCAACATATTACTTATATCTTTTCACTAATAAATGCAGTCAACAAAATGCGACAGTGCAATCAAAATTTTTATTGTATGAAATTTTTTATTGCCTTCCCTTTCCTTCACATAGATTTTTTTGCACCATCGCACTTTGCACATGTGTCTACCCAACTATGTGTCTTTGAATTGTAGCAGGATGTGAAGATTTTTTTGATACAGTCTATGAAATGCGGAGGTGTGGATTCATACATTGTACTAAACATAGCTAATAGTTATGCATTAAAAGGAAACTTTACCATGTTTATTAATCACTCATGTATTATAGTATGTATTACTATACTATGTATTATAGTATGTATTATAGTATATATCACTTGTTTGTTTATATTATAGTAATTATATTGCTCTTTCCTAGCTGGTATCATTTGATTTTGTGATGGGTATAGAACTGCAATTAGCATAACTAAGAAACAAACTACCCTACATGAATTCGCCAAGCTAGATATTATTAAAAAAACCCAAATTGCGACGCAATTCAATCAGATTGACATTTTTTGCAAAGGTGTGAGAATGCAGAGGAAGCTTTCGTTATGTTTCCATCATACCTCTGCCAACCTATAATCTGACCACTCCAAGGCTGCGTAGCCATAACTGCCACTCTTCCGCTCACTATAATTATAAATGTAAGTGATTTTAAGTTGTTGCATTCATGGGAAATGCAACACAATGATGGATTTATGACACATCCCTTGATAGATTGTCTATCACAGATAGAGACACTACCATCTATATTTTTTACCATCCCAATGCCTTGAATGCAACATTGATGGCGTACAACAATTTTCTTCAACTAAAATCTTAAGAAAGAGTTAGGGTGACAATAAACAATGTAATGGGAACCACATGTGAATATGAAGGAATTACGATCATTGTTATTGTAATGACGATTGAATTGAAAGAAACCAATATTATCCCTTAATCATATTTTTGCAATAGAAAATAACATGTGGATGACCATTTTGACCCATTGAGTATCAAGATGATATGATTGAAGGAGGATAACGGTAGCAAGAATTTCTATCAATGTGAAATATGGCACATGTATGCCATCCTTTTGAACTGAATTGAAAAATATTTTACACACGTTCCACACAGAAGTGTAGCGATATGGATGGGCAAGTAGTAATGATGAAGCCAATGTAAGGATTGTCTGTGGGAAAGAGAAAATGTTGCAAGTCTGCAATAGTTATACAACACTAACCAAGGGAAGGAAGCTACTAGAAGAACTGATAGAGAAAATTTTAGTATATGAGAGTTCAACAAATTATAAAATTCCATGATTGTGACAAGAAGAGAAGCACAAGAATGGAATGAGGGATATATAAAGCTATGATATTAATACAGAGAGAAGTTAAATGAATGGAGACAATGAAGAGTGTGCAGTGAGGAAAATATTATATTGTTTGTTGATCTAGTACGATGCAGTTATGGAAGAAGAGATGACATCGAGAGAGCCAAATATGGCAAAAGGGAAATAGGGAAATTCAACTATCATTGGTGGCCTAATCACACCAGGTGGCCCAAAAAAGAAATGGCCTCTTCTAGTCAGGAATATGGTTTATAGGACAAGTCATAGCAGCACAAATTAACCTAAGCCGAGAGGGATTATGGGAGAGCCCTATGATTATGGGACGACCTTTTTGATCCTGGGTCGTCAGCTACTGGATTTACCCATGATATTTTACTTCTGCGATGTTGTTATAATTGCATTTTAAAAGAGCATAAAAGAACACATGTGCATGCTTAAGCAAATCGAAACAATACAACCATCATCAACATAAAAACATGAGATGTTGATAACGGAGTTCACCCAGTGTGGGCTACGTCTCTAGGCTCAGTGTCAAAATGGGGTAGGCCACTTCATATAGTGCTGGAAATGGAAAGATGTACATGGATGATTTTCATACAATGATGTGCCCTAAACATGAGTAGCTTGTCTCTCCACGATAAGTTCTGCTACAGTAACTCTCACTCACAACGAACCTCCTATTAGCATGACATAATCTCACATGAAGAAAAAACAAGATCCCACACATGCATCAAGCAAGGATCTAGAAATCATAATACATCTCACAGCAAAAAGAGGCACATGATCAACTGCATATACCTCAACCCCTAAAGCTGGCTAAAGAAGTGGATGCTCAACTACTGAATCGGGTTGTACTGTCGAACTCATGGCATTGAGGTGCATAGAATCGACTGTCCACACTGAAAAATATGACACTGTCACTCCAATCTAGAAAATGATCGAAATATGGGAAGCTTTATTGCTGAAACGGGTGTCGGCATTGAGTTTATGTCACTAACAGGTGTAAAACCGACATAAATTTTTTCAAATTCTGACTCCGGCAAATTTTGGGCCTCAAGGAATCTTTTGATTCCCTCAAGTTTCCCTAAGATTCTGTTCTGTAGGGAATTTGCAAATCTACTGCTCAGATGGCCATTCTGGCATTACCATCGCATTCCTTGTGCAATTCTCGTTAAAATGACTTTAAACTTCATATCATTCTGACAAAATGGAATTTACCTCCCCATGGAATCTTTTTGGAATCAAAGAATATTCTCTACAAAATATTCTTTGTCTCAAAAAGTCCGCCAACATGGTTCCGCCTCTGTGGATGCGCTCTTGGCTTTTCCCCTAGTTTGGGCTCAGTGTTCCATTGCTTGATCTCTAAGCTCCACTATAACACCTCTTCAAATCTGCTCCTTCCCGTCCATGGGTTGAATGGAAAAATGAAATTCTTTATAGCAAAAATTTGATGAAGTTTTCAAATCCCAATGGGCTGGTGGAATGGTAAATAATAGAAGTCAATTATTTGGGGTCGGATGTTCCAACCCCACCAACCCAAAAATTGGCACATTGTATAACTTTAAACAACAACATTTATTTTTTGTTAGATGATTAAGTTATATTTGTTTTTGGCATTGTTTGTTTCTTTGAATTTAATTTGTTTTGCATCGATTTGCACGTTGTATTTTGGGACCGCTTGCTTGGGGGCTGGCCACGTGGGTCGGGTGGGTTCAACCCCTGCCATTCCCCTCCTCCGCTGCGTTTGGGTGGCTTATTAAAATATATTGAATATATATATATATAGTTGTAAAGGTTTGGGTGGGCGGGGCCTGCTCCACGTGGCCCCAACCCGGAATGTATATATTTTGGGTTGCATGCGGAGGGTGCGGTGAGGGTAATGGCCTGCCGCCCATAGTTATTAAAATTTTGTTATACATGTTCCGGGTGTGGCGGTGGCACGCCCACCCACTCCACAATAAAGAGTTCATACATATATATATATATATATATATATATATATATATATATATATATATATATATATATATAATGGTCATTTTCACTTTTAATGAAAATAAGGGATATATATATAATGGTCATTTTCGCTTTTAATGAAAATAAGGGTCATTGGGAAATTTAACGAGGCCACAATTTTGCCCATTTTCAGGAGTTGGGTTCCCTACCAGTTGATGGTGAATTTATGGGACACTTAAACCTAGCTCACTACCCAAATTTTACTCGCTCTAACTTCTCCATACAAGCTTGGATTGGAGATCCATTCACATTGTTGGAATCAGAGTGACGGGCACTTCAATCTAAACTTGGTTCGAGAGAAATCCTACCACTTTGAATTTTGACATATCATCAGCCCTCTTGGTCTCCTGAGGGTGTCTGGAGCCACCTGGACCAATCCTCCCTACTAAGGAGCTTTTGGTCCACCAAAATCATGAACATAATCTGCAGTTTCTTTGTACCTTGTCTGCACCACAAGTGTCCTGAAAGGTCACCCTTCATCTCCTTCACCTTTGTCCTTTGGAGCCATAAGCGATGAGCTGACACCTGCATCCTCTGCAAACCTGTAGTACAATATTTTTCAAATTACATGCTTAACTAAGCAACCAATCTATGACCCAAGCATCCCATACTTGCCACGAGTTTATAACACATACACAGTGGTCAAGTTTACATTAAAAAGGAAACAATACCCCAACTATCAATACAAGGCCAAAGTATCATTGTTGCTTCATAAGTGATGGAAAACAAATCATCACTTTCAAATTTTAAATTTCAACATGTGAGTTACAAAGTAAGGCCAAAACAAGATAACACATCTAGAAAAACCATCTCTCACTTATGAAAGTGAATGGGCCATCTCTCTGTGGTGCATTTTCTTATCGAACAATTGTCTCAACTGGTTCATGTATGGACACTTTGTCTTTAAGGCGCTACTCTAGATGGATCCTCCAACACGTGCTTATTTGATGGCTACTTCTGTTGCAATGACTGCAATGAGTCTTCTTCCTCCAAACCTGCTTTACCTTCTTCTTTTCCTGCTGTGGAGAAGGCATTTCATGCCTCGTCCTCTTTTGCGTTGTCATTCTTTTCCAACAATCAAAAAATAAATGGTTATGTAATCCACAAAAACTACATGTTTTATGATGCCATGATATAGGTTCATTATTAGTGACATGCTTGTATTCAAAATTAACACTAGAATACTGAGACTTGTTATACCTTTCTTGGTTGTCTCTGGTGTGATCATGGTGACGAGAGATTGCCTCAGCTCTTTCTCTGCAATGTGTGTTCTCATAGGATGATTGTGAAGTGTTCCCATCAATCTATTTCCCCAATTGTTTCAACCATGAATTGGGAGCTTCTGACACCTTCGAGCAATGTCCTTCAATGTACCCCAAGCCTACTAATCGAGGTCTCTACACGACCTCCAATGGTTGAATCATGCCTTGGCCATTAACGCCAAGTCCTCCTCCCTTGTATCCCATATTGGTGAGGAGTCTCATGCCAGTTCCTGTAATGGGTATCTCCACATTTCCCACAGAAATGATTGTAGAAATTTAATATAAAATATGTATTGCTTGGATTCTCCTGATCTAAAAATTGTATGCCACTGTTAAATACAAAATTGCTTCTACAAAATCTTTGCAGAATTTAAAACACAATCGCCAATAGCAATATCATTAAGAAAGATCAATCACACATAACACGGATAATTTATCGAGAAAGCATAAAGCTAAAAACCCCACTATCTTCTATTATGTATTATATCATGGATCATGAAACAATTACATACAAAGCTCCAATCCAAGAGCTCTCAGTACAATAGCTAACTGTCTCACACTTTCATACAAAAATTGGCAAGTTCCTTAGCTAATTTATTGTCTCGAGACAACCTGCCTCCACTGCGCAATCCATGATGGTAAAGAACCCCTGAATGAATGATCCTTACATGCCTTAACTGCGCAATCCTCATAGGCATATCCAATGTGTGTGTGGTTGCATTTGTGCCACCGATAATGTCACAACTGATAGTCAATATGTCCCTTTCACCTACATCTCAACTGGGTCTCCATTGGATCTGACATGCATGTAGTTAATAGTAGTAAATCTTCAGTTGCATTTGAGGCCATTGATTGTGAATTAATTAATAATTAATTCACTTGATCTCTCACTAGTGTATATTCAGTTACAACTAGCACAACTGAGTTTAACTCACTTAACTGAGTTAAACTACTTTAAAACTCTCATAACTACACTTCCAACTCTGTTACAACTTCGAATCACTCAGTTACAACTAAGTCCACTTGCATGTCCCACCAACCAACAACTCAACTCAAAATTCCTATAGCTAACTTATTTTCCACTTCAGCTAACTATTTCCAAGTTCTCATTGAGAATAGATTATTTTTTATTGTCCAACTAATATTAAGGGATAATAATGGCCGACATGCATCTATAAATAGACATGAATTCTATAAATAGAACTTGCACATACATCTATAAATAGAATTTTCTCATGCATATATAAATAGACTTCTACCTAAAAATAGCCTATGTGGGTCCCACCTAGTGTAGGTGATTAATTTTCGCTAGGATCATGGATGTTCTTTCCGGATGCCAATTTCACAGTTTCTTGTTGCAAACTTCAACAATGATAACATGTGAAGATGAAATTTAAGAAACATCAAAAAATTTCCTCAGATGTTGATTCAGAAACAGGTGATGATGGCTTCTTCAAGGCATTGTTGTGCTTCAATTCCTCCAAAGCATCTTCTGCGACTTGCAACTAAAGTTGAAATCTCTGCTTCTCTGCTTTCTCTTTGTTGGCTTGAGGGGTTCTGACCCAAGTTCGGAGGTTAAGGTTTGCCAAAAAACCCCTATACTACTGGCCCTTTTGGCAGTGACCTGCTTGCGCAGGCCAAAGTCTCACCCGAAGTAGTATGGGAGGGTGCTGGAACCAAGTTTCTGCACCCTGGGAGAGGGCAGGTAAGTCAGGCAGAGCTGCGCTCGACTTCCCAAATATCAGATCTCATATTACAGAACCCAGATCTATCGGTCCCTTCAAATGCACGTACGTAATGCCACTTATAATCACAGTAAACAACAGATACGGGACAATAAAGCAACTATCGCAGCTATTCTTGCATAAAGTATAACAGACAGATTTAGATCAATTGTCAACAAAGCATAAGAAAATAACACAATTACTTTCGGAGCTCAATATAACATAACAGATATCATAGAGTTGCATTAACATATTTAGATATTCCAACAACCTTCCACTTTCATTAATCCTTCAAATCCTTTTACAATACCCAAAACCCAACCTGCACACAGCAGTAGTAGGGTCTGCAAATAGTAAGACTGAGGATCTCTGCGCACACAGCCAATAGGAGTCCTTTCCCCAAAAACCCAAAAAAGATCTACTAATTCATGATTTGCACCAATCTTAGTTCATGCCCTTCCTTACAACTCAAAAATGTTCAACTACTTATACTACTTTAGCCTACGCATCCAATGGTCCGAAATCCTTGGTTTGCGGACTCTTGGTCTACCCTTGAACCACTTACAATGCATTAGGGGCTTTGACCCTCCCCAAAACCCCTGCGTTAGACTAAATATAATAAAAAATATACAAAATGGACCAGGTTCGCAGCTTTGCAAGAGACCCTGTTTCAACAGTCCCCCAACACAATCTTATGACTCTTCCTGAGTCACTAGGGTGGTGGGGCCTCCACCTACGCCTTTATGGCTACTCCGGCCATAGAGTCATTTGATTCGATACATTTTGAGCTGACTACCATCGATGTAGCCTGGGAGCATATCACCCCGCAGAGTAGCCAGCCTAACCGCTCTGCCATCCGTGATCTCCTTAACTGTGTAGGGACCAAGCTAATGCTGTTGGAACTTCCCAGGATGCTTTGAAAATTGGATATCATATAAGAGGACCAATTTTCCTTCCGCGAATGTGTCAATCATGACAAGCTTTATCGCGGGCCTTTTGGACTTACTGATGGAAATTCGCAATAAACCGATCTTCCTCCAAAGCCATAAGCTGCGCTAATCATTCCTCCATGATGTTAGATTCTGCCATGTTTGTAAATGCTGCAATACGTATACTAGGAACAATATACTTCATGGGAATAACGAATTCTTTACCATAAACCATCCTGAATGGGATTTTTCCTGTTAACTTCTTGCAGGTTGTTCGATAGGCCCAGAGGATCGATGGGATGTGCATGTCCCAATCGCTGCGATCACCATTGCATACCTTTGTCAGTGCCGCATCATTGGCCTGGGGGTGATATGGCGTGCTCTTCGCATGATGGATCTGGAACTCCTCGGTCAAAGCTCGGATTGTTTCATTAACAAAGTGCATACCTCTGTCACTCATGAGAATCTTCGGACATCCAAATCTGGTCAGGATTTGTTCAAAGATGAAGTGTGCAGCGGTATCCATAGTACAATCCTTTACTGCTTACACTTCCACCCACCTGGTGACATAATCAGTGGTCGTAATAATTTAGTGCGCACCTGTCTTCTTCCCTGGTGGGTTGATAGGCTCGATGAAATCGATAGCCCATTTATCAAATGCTTGTAGAGCCATTTGTGGTTGAAGGGGAATTTCATCTTGGTGGGATGGCCTCCCTGTTCATTGGCATGTATTGCAGGCTTTACAATAGTCGTGGGAGTCACTATGCAGGGTTGGCCACCATAACCGAGCCCTCAAGATCTTTCGCGTCATTCCTTTCCCTGCGTAGTGACCTCCTACTACTCCATTGTGAGCCTCTGCCAAGATAGCATGCCTTTTGTGGTCCAAAACATATTGCCGCAATACTTCATCTGCCCCCATCTTATAAAATTGACCTGTGATCATGGTAAAGTCTATTGCTCAGGTGACTAACTCTTTCTTCTGGTGTACAAATTACTTTGGAAGTGTTGTCCTAGTAGTC